>VZSV01000044.1:4407807-4449882 GCA_013398735.1 Nothocercus julius | reverse complement strand
TTTTTTTTTTTTTTTTTTTTTGCCTGGATCCCCAAACATTACTTATTGCTGGCATGTATCAGCTTTGTAGACTGCACACTGCTCAGGGCAGAAACTACTTGCTTATCTCTTAAATGGTCATAAAGGCATCATCAGCCTTCCTAGTCAAATAATAAGCATCAGATGGGATCACTGCAAGCATGACCCAAACGTCAGCAATCCTGTCCCATGTGATCATAGGGGGAAGGCTAACAGAGTAGGTGTGCCCGTTCAATCCTGTTATCATAAACCTCATTTTTTCCAGTGCAATAAAAAGGTGCACTAACTCTCAGGGAGCTATTGGGGAGGCAGCAAATAGATTCAGCAACAATTAAGGATTTTTTTATTCTAGTCTGCCTGAAAAATTAATTATCAGCCTCCTTGTTTGTCATTAATGTTGGTTGCCATAGTAGCCTCTTAAAACGCTTTCTAACAAATAAGGAAGATTTATCCTTCTTACTCTAAGTTGATTAGAAAATGAATGATTTCACATTCATTTTTGTTTCATTGTGACAGGTAAAGCATAACGAATCTTTACAATGGGGCCTTCTGAAAAGAGTAAAATGTCATTTTACATACTTAAATGTATGCTCTGTATGTCTGCTCTCATACTTAAATGCATGCATACTTAATCTTAAAAAGCAGACCCAGAGATTTAAAGGGAAGTGCCAGTTCTGGGCAAACAAAAATAGTGGCCCCAAAAGGAATGAAAAAAGAAAGAAAGAAAAAAAAAAGACAACAATTTATAAATAATACATATGAAAAAAAAAAAGTTTCTAGGAATTTTTTTTGACAGCAATTAAGGCAATTTTGCTTGGATATAAATGCTTCCATGCACTGTTTGCTGCTCAGAATTCACAGATGTTGGGAGACCAAGGAGGCAAAATACTGTAAAAGATTTTCCTCAAAAATAGAGTTAAAATGGATTAGTTGAAACAGAGGAATTTTTCATCCACTTTAGGCTGCTTGAATTGCAAAGCAAACAGCAGCCCACAAGGGAGAAGGGAGGGGAAGTACACGTCTGCAAACTAATCACGGAGTAAGTTCTGGCCATCATCATGCGCTGAGGTTTTGGACATGTTTAGAGAACTCCAGGCTGCAACCTGCAAATTAGATCAATCTGTTTCTTGCCTGATAAATTCCAGGAGAGAGATAACAGGTCTGCTATTGGAAAACATTGTTGTTGCCTTTCTTCTAGAGGACAAGGTGACAGGTTCTCTAGAAACTGTAACTATTCTTTGCTTCTGCCTTGAAATACCTTGAAAAAACTGTCATTCTGATTATTGTCTGATCTATAATCTCTCAGTTTGAGGAGGGAGCAGGGAAGAGTTAAAGTGTAGTAATGTAGCCAACATATTCCAATTTCCTTGATAAATAATTAGTAACAATCTTAGGTAGTCACATCGGTCAGCTCCTTGCATCAAGAAAAGCAAAACAAACATCAAGGAAATGAGACTTGTGTTCCTCATTATATTAGTCATTTCCTATAGTCATATCCAAATGTCCTTGAAGATTTTCTTACACTGTTGATACCTAAAATAACTGACTCAGCAACAAGCCACAGCACAGTTAAATCCAACTGAGATCAAATATTTCCTCATTTCCCCATCCCTTGAAAGACCTAAAGGGCAGGTCTGGGCCATTTCCCATACTGCCTACGGAATCTGAACACAGAAGTGCTGGAGAGATCATGAAACCAATGAAGCCATGAAAACCATGCTGCCACAAATACAGAATGACATGGCTACGAAAAATATTTTCAATAGTTTGAACATCTGCTTTTCTACTGTTCAGTTCTGGGCTCATTGATAGGCTAGTGTCTCTCCTAGGATAGAGAGCTATTTGTTGATATAAACAAGTTACCAAGGCCTGGAAATACAGAGTTATCTTAAAAAGCTAACAGTCTGTCAAGATGAAACTTGTAGAAATAAGGGAACTTAGGGATAGCACTTGACCGTGTGATAACTGCACCACAGTGAGGGCTGTAAAGTCCCAGATATAAAGCCCAGGACCTACCTATGGAGACCCCATCTGGCCTAGGGCACATGGACTGGTGCAGGGGCAGGTCCATGGTGCCAATGCTGGGAAGCCATGCCCAAAGTATCTGTTCTAAAAAAAAGTCCATGTTCATGGGGTCATTTTTTAAAAACATTCTTCATTTTAAAGAAATAGCTCTTTTTAACAGGAATAATTTCATATATGCAATTTAGAAGGAATCTGCAGAGCCACCAAGCACAGCGATGAAGGGACAGTAACCTCAGGTGGCAAGTGTGGAAACAAGAACTTAAAGGCAGTGTTTTCCAAACCAGATAGTTCAGCAAATAATAATGCTACCAACCTGCAGTCCTAGGCAATATATACACACACACACACACACACATACATATATATATATATATATATATGCAGCTATAATGTTCATTCTCTGTGATTATTCTTAACTGAACCTCTGTCTGTCCATCTATTATGCCTTACTGGCAGAGGTGGGGTAGAATTGGGAAGGGTTTGAAATTTTGGAGCCATCACAAAAGGTGAAGAGAAGTCACAAAAGGTAATTTCATTACTAGGAGTTTAATGAAACCAGCAGTCTGACAGCAAAGCAACACACAAATTGGTGCCCACTGAGAGGATGGAAGGCAGAGAAGCCAATGTAAATTCTGCCTGGGAAAAGCCAATTGGCACATGTGAACAGACCTGCCAGCTGGCATGGATGTACCTCCAAAACAGCGGCTGCCCCTTGCCTGCAGGGACAACATATGGGACATGAGGAGGAGCTGGGAAACTGAGGTGGGAGTTGTGGGCAATATCAGGCATTAATCTGTTAGAATCACTGTTTGTAGAGCAATTTTTTTTCAGGGGATTTGTTGTGCACCATTGTGCTCTACCTTTGACTGTTGGGCAAAACCTACTCCAGTGCATGTCTACATGCTTTCATGTTGACACAAGCCTGCTTTGCCCACCCTCTGAGCAGATGAAACAGTGTTTTGCCCATGGTCAGAGGCAACTGGAAGCCACATAAACACACTATCAGTGCTGAGGCCAAGCTAACAGCATTAAGTCAGAGATAATAAACACTGACAAGCAGGGAAATTCATTAGCTGGTACTCAACATCATGTTAACTGTGTCACACAGCTTCTGGTTGGCTTAGAAAATGGGCAGAATGAACTTACACCTATCCGTGGAGGACTGGGTAGAAGTAACCCACATGTGTTGGTCTGTTGACTCTGACAACACGAATCCCAATGAACTGAATTATAAACCAACCATTTCAAACTTTTGGTGAGATTTTGCAGAAGGGAGTACAGAAGGAGTAATGACAGGAGTAGGGGTGTAAAGAATGGATGCTGGACCCAGGCTACCAGCTGCTGCGTTACAGCTTTCTACTGGGAGTGCTACAGGCTAAGACTGAAGAGCAACGTCTAGATTTGATATAAACTTCAGACTTTTAAGAACCTCATGTATTTGGTGGTGAGGTTGCTTGTTAGCAGCCCAGTCAACGGTCAGGATATGCAGGGAGATGTCTTCATAGAAGCAAAAAAACCACTGCCATAAAGCACACATAAAGAACATTGTAAAGAACACATAAAGGCCTTAGCTTTTGAATTTAAGTATAACTTAAAGACTTTCATGTGTTGCATTTGGCTAACAAACACTGAATTCTTTTGAAAGCCTGTCCTATGACACTGCAAACAGTCTGTTGGTTGAGTGGCTCTCAAGACAGGCAAACTTTCCAAGATAAGTATCAACTCCACCGAAGCTAAAGAAGGAGCTACAGTGAGGAACATCAGTGTGAAAATGAAATACACATTCATGGGAGAAGGGCTGTGCAATGTACCATTATAAAAGCAGGAGACAGAGGTCTAGCATTAAAGGTGCACACTCTCAAAGGGATTATAGAAAAATCACAGGGTCATAATGCTTTGCGCCCCCGCACAAGGGGACATCTTGCTCTCTCTGTCTATCTACAGTTCATTGGGTCCAGATAGGGCATTTGATTGATTTCACTCATCTGTGACTGACATGAAAACAACTGCTCTGCAGAACTTTAACCAAGATTAGAGAGACAAGGCTGAATAACCCATGAACAAAAAGGAAGTATATTAGGAAATTATAACAGATTTCAGGGCAGAAGATGTGATGTCTTCAGGCTGGTGCTCTCTAATCATCTCTCTTCCCTTCTCCTCTTTTTTCCCTGATCCCCCAAAACAGAAAAAAAGGATATATAAAAAGGGAAGAATAAAATATAAAGACACTTGGGATGTATTCCTGGAGTGAAAAAAAAAAGCAGAACAGTTTAATTAACTTCTTAAATATATTTGGTGGCCTTCAAACTTTAAAAGAAAAGCATTTTAATGAAAGTAAGTCTCCTCTAAGCAAAAATCATAATTTGTCAGTCAATTTTAGGAACAACTTTCTAAATTTCAGATTCAGTCATCTCTTGGATATAACGTATGACCCTTGCTTTCAAGAGTCCTAGTCCCGCTGAAATATTGCTCTTTTTTCCTTTGTTATTGGTTCTTTGTTCTTAATTAGATCAAATCAGGTTTCCACCGAGACGGTAAGAACAGTGCCATCAGGGTGTTATCTGTCACGTACTTCCATAACGGTCTTCAAATGCTCTCATAAAACCTAGTGCCTATGTGCAATCCCACATTATGAAAATTGTATGCTGTCTTTCAAAGTCCTTCCTCAAATCTGTGTACCAAAGGAATCTTACAGCATCTGACAATTTTCTTTGTGAGGCCAGAAACAGTCAACTCAACAAACACTAAGTGGGAAATAACCCAATCGGTTTATGCTCACTGGTAAGGATCTGGGGTTAAATAGTGAATTGCAAGTTTAAGCAGACTCACTGTCATGTACTTAATAACAGTTTAGAAACAACAAGGAGACACATGGATGAATTATCTTCTACTTTGCTTCGGAAAAACTTCAACCATAACCTTCAGTCCAGCTTTGGACACCACACACTAGCAGGGACATGACCAGCCGACTGAGCACACAACGAAACACAACTTACAAAAGGATTAAAAGAATAAAATACTGTTTAATGTAAACAAGATTTGGAGGAAACATGACAAAAGCCTTAATATTATGAATGCCTTCGAAGAAAAAGGGAATAAACTATTCTTGTTCAACATATATAGGACAGAAGTAACTTCCAGATTAAAAAAAAAGAAGAAGAAAAAGAAGAAAGAAAACCCCACCATTTTTTACTGGCAAGTAAAATTAAGTCTTGGGATGAAGCCCAGACAGACTGCAGGATCTCTATCAATGCTAGTAATAGCGTCAATACAGTTGAGGCAACCGCAGGGCCCTCATGCTACCAGCATGCTGATTTTCTATGATTCTAAGAAACAACCTGTGGCTACTTAGCTAGAGAATATTTTTTTGAGTTCTAGGATATTTTGGGCAGTAGTATGTATTACATTCTTCTTGGTTAATTTTTAATAGTGTCTGAAAGCTCAAAGTTATAGGGTGGCTTGATTTAAGATTTTCTTTCATCTTTTTATTTTCATTTTTCGCTGTTAGAGCAAACTGTCTGGTCATACTTTCCCTTACTTCTTGTAAAGCCTCTTGAATACAATCTTCTGCAGTCTTTTTTTCTTTTTTCTTTTTTTTTCCTCGAGATATGGAATCAATGACATTAAGTAGGAACACACTATTTCCTGAATTTCCTGAAATGGCCTATAGCCATTATTGGATCATTTCTTCTATTCAGTCAATGAATGCTATTAATATTCATGTGCATTTCCTTTCAGTTTGTCTTTTTGGTTTTCACTTGTCACACCTAATCATCAATTTCTATACCTGATGCAATAATTGACCCTAGAAACCTAAGTTTTTCTGGAGCTGTACATCTTATGACTTCAATACCAGATAACCATCTGATATGTATGCTACATTTCAGCCTAGAAGGCAAACTGAAACTTTCTTATGAAATTCAGAGCTTTTCCTTATTATTTATGCTACTGATTGAACTTTGCTGGGATTTGAGTGCTAAAGATGAAGGGAGGCTGTTCTGAACTGAACTGATTCCAAAGAGTTTTTATGAGGAGTTGAATAATCATCACAGACAGTTTCTAATGAGAATAGGGTTGCAAATATATCGCTGCAGTATCAGACTCACCATTATTCTCTCTCCACCTACACAAATCCAAAATTTTCCTTTAAGTTTTACTATTTGAACTACTAGTCTTTCCATGTATTTTGCTTAAAAAGACAGAACGGACATGAACTTGCTAACATTGTGTTAGGTTGTGGCGGAAAAAAAAGAAAGATTTTTTATAACTGTTCTTTTTTTTTTATAACTAGCTGGCACAAGGCCATATTAACACTTTTTTTTTTTTTTTTTTTTTTTTTCAATGTAACAAGGCCAGCAAATTTCACTGCTGTTTCTAAAGATTTTGGACAGTAGCAGTGACAGTGGATTTCTCCTTCTCTCAAGTGGAGAAGATATTTCAGCTTCCTTTCAGAAGTGACATCAATTCATATCTTTCTGTCTACGGCAACAGATTGTTACTGGAGCTGGAGCTTATGACTTTTATCTTGCAGTGGCACCTGCTTTGGTCAAGGGGATTCCTGATTACTCCGCCTGGTGATGTTATTAGGATGAGCAGCTGTCCTCCCTATTCTTGTATTATTATTCATGATGTGTGATTGATCCTTCTGAGGATCGAAAACTTAGCTGTTTTTTTGCTGTCTTTCTTTTAAAGGGACCTGAATGGACAATTATTGTTTCTGAAATGCGCTACAGATACCATTTCAAGGCATCTGTTGCTCCCATATCTCTGGGCAGCCAGAATGAAGGCAATGAAAAGGTGTAAAATGTGTAGTTACCCATATGCTGAGAGCAATCAGTTGCACACTTGTTGTCTCTCAAACAATGAAATTCATTTACTAGTACCATACTGAGAAGGGTTTAAAGTACAGAAAGGAGAGAAGACTCTGCCAGGGGCTCCACCCAGGCAAAGCCGAGGCAAGACAGGCATTGGAGTCTCTTTAGCTGGGAGCACACCTCCATCATTAGCTACCCAGCTTCAAAATCTTGGGCTTGTTTTTACACCGTTCATAAGCATTTGGCAGGCAGGTTGGCTATATTCAGCTTCTTAAAACTGACACCTGAGTCAGGAATTTATACATACTGAGGGATATAGATCTAAGGAAAGTGAATAGGAATTGTAAAAAAAAAAAAAAAAAAGTTTTGAAATGTTTCCTATAGGAATGGCAATTGTTTATTCATAAATAAATAAATAAACTAGACCATCATAAGGACAATCTTCCTTTTAATATTTGACAGGCTGGCATAAAGAAGGTGATGCGCAGCTGTTCTCCATCTTTGCTAGAAGACACCAAACAACTTTCCATGATAAAAAGAAAGTTTAGATTTTATGAATGCCCCTTAACTCCTTTGTTCTTGAGCAGACTACGTAGGGAGGCAAAGAATCTTCCTCATCAGAGGATTTTTTTTAAAGACTGGGCTAAACAAACATCTCTCATAGATTGTCTAAACAACCTTGCTCTTGATGGTAACCCATACAAATGGATCAGATGATCTTTGATGTCTTTAAGGTGTTCTTTGACTTCCAACATGAAAAAAAACCCACTCTTTTTTGTGAGGGGACCTCATAGTAGCTAAGATCAGCCAAGATCAATATCTAATTGCTACTTTGGAACAGAAGATGATGAGCACTGGGGGTAAGACAAGTGAAGAGTCTGAGCCCGCGGTCACTTAGGGTACTGAATCATTAAAATACCTATATGTGTGTGTATATATATATGTTTATGCATATTATATAAATATATATATAATGATACATCATGATCTAGACCCACAGTCTTGTTTTATAAAAAAACATTTGTTTTTATAAGGCAGTTTTATAAAATTTACTACCCCCACCCTTCCATCTCTTTTGGACACATTTCCTTTAGCATCTAGCCTATAGATTTTCTTCAGATAAAAGGCTACTCGTTTTCCATCTGTTCAATAATTCAAACATGCACATCGAGCGCGTGTGCTACATTTGAAGGTGGCGACATCCCCTTTCCTTCCTCCCCTTTTCCACTCAGGCAATTTGCACCTCAGCTGTGAGAAGATGACACGATCCCATCCACCTCTGTGGTGCATCAGCTTGCCCTGCGCCTTTGCAGACCTCCGTGCGTTGGGCACGAGCAACCTCTTCATGGCCCACCCAGGCCCTGACCGGAGAGGGGAGCCAAGCCCAGCAGCATCGAGGACGTGGCCCCGCTGCAGCACGACTTTAAAGCAGACATGCACACATCACACAGTGGCAGCAGGGCACGTGCAGTGCTGCCAAGGAGAGCAAATGCGTGGATGCCATGCGTACACACTCTCCCCCCCAAAAAAAGTTCGCCCTAGGCTCTTCCCTCCTCCCCCTTCATTGAGTTTTGCCAGCCCAGTATTTTCACAGTTGCATCTTCATTACTGGAGAATGGGAAAATAAGGGAGCAACCTTTAGTGAACTAATACCCTGCAAGGAGCCAGACCTGGCCAGCTGCCATCCCCTGGGAGGGACTGCTGTCCCTCCCCACGAGACCAGCAGCAGCACGAAATGCTCGTGGCAAGGGGAACGGGATGGGCATGATGCTTTTCATCCTGCACGGCCGTGAATTTCTTTTCACGATTCTATATGGTTTCCATCAGCTGTGTTTTTGTCCTTTCTCCTAAAATGGAGAAATATGTTTCACATTAGGGGATGTCAAGGACAAAGACTAGAGGAGGCACTGAGAGGTAGCTGGAGAGATGCATCCTTTACTGACTCCAGTAGGAAACGTTAAGAAACTTTGGCGGGAGAATAAAGTCCCTCCACCACCTGCCCTGCCATTCCACACTCCCCACATACCAACAAAAAAAAAAAAAAAGGATAAGCAAGCAACAAATAAGGGAAAATAAGGCTTCTTGGGAGAATATACAAAGGATCATGAGCAGGAAATAAAAGGAGTTTAAGAAAACAGTAATTGTATAAGAAGAGAAGAAACATACAAAAACACTAAACAAACAAACAAAAAATTGCAATAAAAGGCATAGGATTTAGGGAGAAAGCTGACCTGGATTAAACTGCTGATTTTCAATAATCCAATATACCCTTTTCCTTCAAAATCAATAACAGATGCAAAAATGCAAAGTTTGCATAAAAATGGTGCAACAGATACTTACACAGCTATAGAAGAAGTTCTCCCTAAACTCTAGGCTGAGTTCAACCAGGCAAATGCTACTAATTCCTTTAAAAAGGGTTTTCTTTTTTGAAAACATAACCTGTGATGGCATTCTTATTGATGTAAATCTCTATTTCTGCAATGATTCAGTGCAACACTTTTTGATAATACCTTGGGGCAATATCTTCCAAGGGGAAATTACACTTCTTATTTCCTTTTCAGTAGAAATGACTTGCTTTTTAATTTAATTGGTTTTCTTTTGCTTCTGCATTATAATAAAGGTATAAATGGTATTACCCAAGCTACATTATGCCACTTAGTATGTATATATCATATTAATATCACATTTTATTTGTTCTGTTTTAAAATGGCATAATCCTAATTTGTATATGTATCACAAAGCCATTATTTTGGGGGAACCAGACTTATGAAGAAGGAAACTTTTAAAATGTGCTGCGCAGCAGTTAACTCCATTTGCACCAAGTGTGTGAGAGCACTGTCCCAAACAAACTTTGCTTTAGCAAATTTAGCCCTTGGAAATCTTTGGTGGCACAATCTAAGCAGCATTTGTAGACGAGTCTGGAAAGGAAGATTTTATAAAGCTGCTGCTGCTGCTAGTAAAGGATTTACAACCCAAATGCCATCATGTTTGGAAAGTTTTCTCCCTTCATCCTAAACTGATCTCGTTGATCGCATTTTTTTTCTGCATTCCCCTGAAAACAAGAGCGTAGGCTTTGCCCTAGAGGATCACAACAGGAACAAAAAAACTTGATGCATTCTTAAAGCCTGAGAATGACACAAAGCATTCAGTGGTTATGCAATTCCTCTGAAAAGCTACATATTTTGAACACACTGCTTTCACTCAACAGTGGCCTGAGGCACGGCAATCCGTGTTGTGTCTCAGCTATCTCAGCCAGTCTGACAGAGGGCTTTAGCTCACTCCAGATGAGGAGGTCACATTACAAGATATTACCAACTCAGGATAGTTTGAAATAACAAATAAAAGTTGCCTTGCATAGCTCTTTGTCCCTAATGCCACTTTCTTTTCCTTGAGGTTTGCAAGCCCCTTTCCCTACAGGGCTCACACAGACTAATGGCACACTGAATGACTGCACAGAAGCAACAATAAAAACAATTAGACCCAAAGTGCTATCAAGTAAACCAGGAGAATGAAACAGGGCATATTCCAAACAAAACCCTTTTTGAAAATTATTATTTAGAGCCAGATGCAACTCCCACAGACCTTGAATGTGCTTTGCTACCAGGGTTTGACTGCCTAGATGGAAAAGTTGATTTCTATTGGTCCCTCCCACAAAATTTCTATAGAAATGCTATTCCGTACTGCCTTTGAAAACAGTAAGAAATCATTTTTTTTCCCATTATATACATGCATAGTAAAACATATTGAAATGCAGAGATGTGTTTTCTACCCTCTAAATCACTGTGATCTCAAGCCACAGTGCTTATTACAGCAGCGTTATAGCTGACAAGGATATAACATTAGCTATAGTCTCCTCAGCATTTCTTGCCATGCTGACAGTATGGTTGTCGAGCCACTATTATTCTGCTCTTTTTACAGTCTCTTAAAGACCAACTTTTTTATTATTATTATTTTCTTAAACTTTCTGTGAACCTGAGCTCCTCCTGACCTGAAAGTCTTGGTAATTCTTCCAACCCCTGGTTAACCATACTTCTAAAAACAATTACAGGTGTAGCTGTGGGATGGCTGTTCACATATTTAGATCACATATTAGCGACACTGGTGGGAACAATCAATTGCAAGTCCTTTTTAGATAATGCTGAAACACATAGTGATGAAGTGAAAACGACTTATATGCCCATTTCTTTTCTGCATTTTTTTCGCAACTCTATAAACTACAACCATTCACTTCAGAGGAAAGACAAATGGTTTATTCTACACATATATAATGTAAGAGAACAGAGTGTTATGCCCTAAACATTTCTCAAGAAATTAAATTTTTTTCCCTTAAAACTTGCTCCAGCATAAAATTAGATTTTACTTTAGTTTGCATGTGTTAAAAATATAAAAGGTAGCAAACAGGCACAGGAGTCTGCATGCTGAAGTAGTCAGGATGCAACAGAATTTACAGACCTTTACAAAAGCAGGCAACTTCTCAGTAGCCCCATTGCTGTATTTCCAAAGTAACGTTACAGTTTCTCATAGGCCATCCTACAAGAAGCAGAAGGAGAAATTAAAACTGGAGCATTTCTAAATGAAATTAAAATAAGATCAGGTCGCTCCTTGGATGAACTGCTAAAAGTGTAGAATTGTTTTAGAGGATGTTAAACATTTTAGAGCAGTAAGATCATAACAATTATTTAAATACAATGAAAAACAAATTAAGCTTTTTTTCAGATATTTTATTGAAAGCAGTCTTACTAAAAAGGCAATAAATATATAGGACGAGATCAGGAAAAAAAGGAAAACAGAGAATGCTGCACCAATTTATATTCCTTTTGAACTGTCTGTAATACAGACCTTAAAGTGCATTTTCAAACATATAGCATATCAAAGAAGCAGACATTTATTTCTAGCCATGGCACTTCTAGACTTTTGGTAAATGAAACCAGAAATAGTCTAGTGGAACTGTGCTGTGTGCTAAAGCATGTACTGATGGGCTCTGCCCAACATCAGTAAGCAATTGTTCTTTCTTTTAACTGAAGGAAAGAATTTCAGCAGTAAACACATGCCTTACGTCTTGCACGATTTCTTCTGGAGTGTCAAGGCAAACCTGCCGTTTCACTTCTCCTGCTTATGCTATTCAAAGTCAAAATGCAAGTTCTTTTGCTGAAGATGCAGCAGTTGCTATGTTTTCGATTATGACAACTATGATACACAAGGGTAAACCCAATACGCTGTAGCTTTCAGCTTTAATCCCCCCTGGAATCCACACCCGTTGTTGTAAGGATAATTATCTGGGTATCCCGAAGGCCAATTTTTGCCGTTTTCATGTAAAAATCACCTCTTGCATAAGACATGAAATTTAAAATCATCCCCTTCACAGATATCATTGAGTCACTCCATTACCTCTGGGACAGATATAAATTATGCATTCTTTGATTCTCTTTAAAATTTTAGATGCACAAGGGGATGCAGAAGCATCTAAATGATACTAAAAATATAAGGCATTCAAGAAAGAAACAATAACTTGTATGGTATTAACTGCTACAGTGCTCCGAGGGCTCCCTGCCTGGTCAAGAAAAGCACATAAAGCACTGAAACATAACAGCAGGCTTGCATGCTAATGGCTGCTAGTGACAAGGACTCATTGAATGTCACTGCCTCAGATACTGCGTACTGTTCATTTTTCTTATCTTTGTGACCTCTCCTTTGAAATGACTGATGAAACGCCTGTGAATTAGCATCTCTGCTTCTGGGCATTTGCCACCAAGAAGGTACGCGGTTACATCTCAAATAAAAATAAAAAGAAAAAAAAAAAAAAAAAGAGAAAGAAATCATAATCTTAACAGGAAAAAAAAATCATAATCTTAACTAAGAATAGTCTGTTAAGGAGTGCTTGGTGTGTATTATAAAAGGTGTGTACTTTTCTGGAGCATACTCATTAGGTTAGCTTTTACGTCAGTGCCATTTAAGAGCATTGGCTTGCCACAATATAGGCATGCCTATTGCAGACTTGGCTAACGTTTTCAGAATTGGTGTGAATAAAAAGGAATAGCTGCTATGGCAAGAAAAAACAAAATTTCTGTGTTCTAATGCCCTGCTGCTATGATGACCTATTTCACACTAGCATCTGTTCTGTTTTGATGAACCACTCCAGATGTAAGCTGGCAAAACAGCACTGCAAGTATGTTAGCCAGACATCCACTGAGTGCTGCAGATGTTTTGTTCCATGCTTCATATTTAATGTGTGCCTGATTTTTTTTTTATTATTATTATTATTTCAGCTAGTTAGTCTACAGAATTTCCTACGAAGTTTTCAAAATCTGGGAACCAATCTGTAGCCATAAAAAGTGAGTTCCTTTGTGTTAGTATGTTCATTAACATCTGGAATAACAAGCCAAAAGAGCCTGGTTTTGAATTACCAGTGCAATGCAAACTTCAGCAATCTATTATGCCTTAATATTACTTGCCTGAGGATTTAACACAATACTCAATTTCCGTTTCAAAATTACAGATGTTTGTAATATTTAGATGCATCAGTCGGACCAAAAATATTATGCCCCTTCTCTGCCTCAAGCCCTTGACCTGAATGAGGTTAGTGACAGGGATATGAATGGCTTGAGCAGAAAATGAAACACAAAAGTAGTTTTATCGTGAAGTACAATATTTCTTCTGTCACTTAACCACTTTTTTTTCCCCTCTCAAAATTACAGGGTAGACTGCAAATCTCCAAGGCTAGCAGCCGCTATGACAGCCTAAGTGCCATTTAAAAGAATAATAATTTATGAGATGCCTTGGTAGGATAGCAAAGGTCACCCAGACGGGTCCCCAGGGAGAGGTGGAAGACAAAGGTTACGAAGATGACTAAAGACTAGCCTACAGGAAGGGATTTTCTTGGATGGAAGATGCTTTGTTACAGCTGCTTCATCCCACCAAACATTAGCCCATTAGTCGCATCCCAACACACAGCTCTCCCTCAAGTTGACTGTAAGACATTGCTTACGAAATGTGCTTCTGAAATAGGTGGCCAAGCATGCCTGGCCGTATACTCATGGACTAACAAATCACCAAAGGACACTTAGCAGTAGATTTGAGGTCACCTTGAAAAATTGCCAAAGAAGGCCTTGCCATACAGTCCCAAAACAAACGCCACTTTGGGGGCAGACAGTACCATTTTCAGATTTCTAACAGATCAGCACAGATTGGTTCACTGTTTCTCTTAGCAGCAATGAGAAGGGCCGGTATATACGCAGGCTGAGACACAGTTGACACATTGCTTCTAGGCAGCTGTAAATTTGCACACCAGCCATCACGCTGCACAGCAGGTTGGGCTGCTTTTTCTTGCCACAGCTACAGCATTCCCCCCTTCAGCGGCAGCAATACAGAAAAAAAATACAAGGGTGAAGACAAGCAGGAACAACTCTTCTTGGCTCAGCTCTACTCCATGCAGCATCATTTCTGGGCTCATAAAATAAGCATTAACTGGTGGGAGAAGCCGGTGTCGCAAACCTGGGGGTATCCGGCAGAGTCTGCAGAACATCGGACTGGTTAAGCAAAGCTTAACCGGGTGCCAGCGTGCAATACGAGACATCTCTCATCTCCTCAGAAATACGTAGCCAAAACCATTTTAAGAACTGATGGTTTCCAACCGCTCCTGATCAGTTGTGAAAAGTTTCTGCCGCCAGATCAATGGCTGGCACTGGCAGGGGAGGTCTGCATGACCCTGTAGTGCACTGATGTAAAACTCACCAGTCAAGGAGAGGCTATTGATCACTTAGAGTGTAAAGGATTCCTCATTTGTTGTAGAACAAACTACCAGAGCCCATTTTCCTGCTATTTCATCTCCATGCCAGGCCTCCCAAGTTCCTAAGTAGTGGCGCTGAGGGAAGGATAACCATTCAGGTATGTTTACCAAAGGTAATTTTCAGAATTTCTCATCTGTTTTCTGTATTCAAATAGGTCTATTTGTTGAAGGGACTAACGCTCTGGACATTACCGGTATCTGCATTCTCTTGTTCTGGCAGCCACTTGTCTTTCACCATGGCTGATGAAGCCTTTTTCAGATCATAGAAAATTTTTACAATCCCATAAGCGTGAGGAAATGACAGCGGAGTGTACCTTTGGGAGACAGAAGGGTGGAAGGTAAGGGGAAGGCGGGATGCAGCAAGAGCAAGCCTCAAATTATGACGGGATGTTTTATTCTGCGTATCATCTGCAGGAGCAAGGGAAAGAGAACTTAATGGTGCAGGAAAACTGCAGACACGATGAATAACCTGCAAGATGCCCCCTCCCAAATGACAAATTTGCAGGGCATATCATCTGGGAGCCCTCCTGAACCTGACCGGGAAAGGAAAACAGTATTTTCAGTGTGTGTTTTGCCTAGCACTTAGAGTTGCTCAGTGCAGCACAGCAACTCCTTCACAGTGCCAAACCTTGATGGGCTCTATGTGTGGGGTTTTTATACTCTCTGGTGTTGGTTTTGAGTGCTCCGTCTGCCTTTATTAATTTTAAACAGAATGGGGGGATGTAAATTCACCATTGGGGATATGTCAGTGTTTGCTCAACATGCTCTGTATACCTTTATTAATTTTGCATAGAATGGCGGATGTGATTTCACTCTGGGGGAAAATCCGTGATAGCGGAAGGCCTTTCCCACAGCAGGGGAGCAGTGGGGAAGGAGAGACTATTTCTCCGTGGGTTTGTTTTGAGCGATTTGTGCATTTTCATGGGTTTCTAAAGCTGAGCAACTTGTGCTTTCATGAACAGGCAGTTTCAATGCCATGACCTACTGGTCTGAAGAGGTTGATTGTCTTAATGTAGCATTTGTTATGCAAGTCCTACAGCTTATGATACATTTTAAAAGCATCAGATGATGGCTTTTTATTGTGCAGAAAGAGCACGTAAAGGAGGGAAATTAAAAAGCCTTCAAAATTAAGACCTTTTTCTTTTAATATTACATAATCTACAAAAGGCTTGATGTGTGGCAAAGGTTGACAAGCTTTAACTTTTGGCTCATTGCAAAGATTGCCTCGGTCAGTGTGACCAGCTTGGCAAGTTGTCCTTTCTGCCCCCACAGCTCCTGGGCCTCCAGCGAGCTGGCGCTTGGTGCGGAGTGTGCAGGGATGGACACGTGGCTGCCTGGGCTGCTATTCCCTTGGGTTTCATGGGGGTTTTTCAAGGAGTTGCTCCCTTGTGGAGATGTTCACCAAAGGCTGTCAACACTCAAGGCTTTATGCATAGGGCTCAGGAGGAAAAAAAATCCTTTTTTTTTTGACAGGCGTGGGAGGGGTCTGTAGGGACAATATCTATAACAATCTTTGTTACCTATCCTTAACTCACACTGCAATGCTACCCTGCACCATTGCAAATCCCCTTTGCTTCTAGACTCTTGATCCTCATATGTCTTTACTCATCAGCACTATGATGATAAAGGTAATGTCCTCTCATGTTCTCTTTACTTTTCTGAAAAAAAAGTACTGGAGAATATAATTTTTGCACCTCCCTTGATTTCCAGGGTCTCCCAGACCATCAAACATTTTATACTCAGCTTTGTCAAAGATGGAAATACTGGTGGAAGGTCTGGACCCTTCAGGTATGATTGCCAAAAGGCAAAGAAAATAAGGATAATGCTCATTGCTCGAGTTTGCAAGATAGATATCATATACTTCTTTTCATCCATAACTCTGGAACGACAGGTACAGAATCTGCTCCCAGTCTTGGAGGACTCCACCCATTAGTTGATATTTTTCCCTCTTTTTCCTACTGACATTCAGAGGGCAAAGTGGGGGGCTCCCCTATAGTTCCTCCAGCATGTAGTGGCAAGTGGCCAGCTGAACATTCACTGTGTGGAGCAATATAGGTTTTGATCCCTCTGTATACCTGATTTCTCTGTTATCCCTCAGCACAGGGACCTGTCACAGGCAAGAGGCCATGGTGCCAAAGGTATCAGTGACCAGCAACTTGGGGACAGTTTGCTGTGCGGGAAGGAAGGTGACTGCTCCCTAGGACAGTCTAATGAGAAGTTTGCACTTGCCCAGGCAGTTACAGTGTGGAAGGCACCAGCCAGACAGCAAAAGAACGTCCTGTTTTACCGATCAGAAGACACATTGGTAAGATTTATAATGATAAATAAGGACTTCCTAGGATTTACATTGCTGAAAAGCGCCTTTCTGAGACTACTGCTCATAACAAACTTGAAACGGTGAACGGAATTAATTACTTGCTTGATCAAAACACGTTACGTACTCGAAAACTGAATTATGGAAGAGCTGACTCTCACTGCACACATTTATGTGTCAAGTCATTCTTTCCTGAGTCTGGTGCAGCTGGCACACGAGCTCCTCGCGTGACGGATGGCTGGGGGCAGAGAGTTTCTGCACTGGGACGGAAAAGCATCGTTACCTTTCTGAGCAGGCAGGAACCGCCTCGATTGTAAAAATGGATGAGGGAAGCAGGAAAGAAAAGGGGCTAGGGGACTGCAGCTGGTTGTTATGAGCCCTGCAGGTCAGCGCTTTTATTCTTGCTGAATGTGGCTGGATTTTGAACAGGTGGGAGGGAAAGAGGAATCCATCCAAGATGATAACGTGTACCTCAGAGGGAAAAAAAAAAGGCAAAGACCAGGTATATGTCACAGCATGCAATGCTTCCAACCTTTTATAAAGGCAATGACAGTCAGCAGCCTCCTCACTTTGTTGCCAGTAGCCTGGCTGTCGCAGAGGCCGAAGGCAGGGGAGGAGGGGGCAGTGGCAGCTGGGTATCCCTGCTTGTCTGGGTCCTCTTTCAGGATCCTGCTTACTGCAGCCCATGCAAGGGGACATCTGTCTTGCAGTCCTCTGCGTCCTTTGTCCGTTAGCTGCAGCCTGGGCAAACTGCAGGTAGCAGCGCTATTCTGTGCCCAGTTCCTGCCAAGCCTTCCAAAAATAGAATGGGGGCCAGACTTCTGCTTTGTGTCCTTGGCCTTCTCGTAAGCGGCCTTTCTCTTCTCTGTTTCAATACCCCTGCGTATGCAACACTGGAGGCTGGATTTCACTGAGCCATTGCCATAGCTCTCCCCTCAAAATCCTATTTCTCTGGAGACCAAATCCCCAAACTTCCCATATATTCTACTCTCTCCCTCAGAGGATAAAGATATCATGGATCCATAGAATAATTTAGGTTGGAAAGGTCCCCTCGAGGACATGGACCAACCCCCTGCCAAAGCAGGTAGCTTAGCGCTTTTTCCAGGGAAGTTTTGTGTATCTTCGAGGACAGAGATTTCACAACCTCAGTGCATCCAGAAGGCAGCAGAGCACTGAGCTAGAACAAAATGCCCTAGAAATGTGTGCCCCAAATATGTGCTAAATATACAAAGTTTTGGCATGAGTGGGTTAGCACTGAAATAAAGACATGACAACAAGCCACCTGCCCCAGAGGAGTATCAGGACAGAGAAACTGCACAGAAATGAGGAAAGAAAGGCAGGGAGCACTCTAATATTTCAGAGCACATACCAACTTGTATGTTAGTATGGAGTAGCTACAAGAGAACTTAAAATACTGCTGATCCTAACAAGAATACAAACAGCAGTAATTTGCCCACTATAATATTATAAAGAACTGTATCAAACAAAAAAAAGATTTTTTTTAATGTTAGTGTAGCCTGGTTTCAATGCTTTGCAGCCCCAGCATAACAAGGCTGCAAAAAAAACAGTTGACTTAAGCAACATTGCTGCAATCCAGTACCACATCTAAACAAAATAAAACTAAACAAAACAAAAGAATAGACAGACAAGATTGTCTTCTTTGCCAGGAGGTCACAATGCTTGCCAAGAGGTGACATATTTGAGTCTTCTATACAGATCTATGATATCCTGCAAATAAAGTCGGTTCTTGCCCTGCCAAAATATATTGCATCTTCTGTATATTTAGACATGAGACCACTGATAACAGGAGCAAATAATTTCTAGGAGATACTCAGGAGGATGTGCACATGCATGTGACTGGAATAACAGCTCTGCCTCTTTCACCTTTGTGAAAAACTCCCTTAGCAAAGAGCCGTTTTAGTCCGAAGACCATGAAGTCTGCCTGAGAAACAGTAGCAGTGTAAGCCCAGAGAAAACAACAGCCTGGAGGAGAATGCTTTTGTCGTGGCTGCAAATGCTGGATACATTCACAAAAGAAAAAAAAATATATATATATTATTTTATTTGATTTTATTTTAGTGTTACAACAGTAACAAGAATAGAATCAGTAGTTGGAGCTGGTCATTAGGAGAAAAGGAAAGTAAAATGCAAAACTTAGGCTTTTTCTTACTTTGTTGCTGGAGAAAAAGAAAGATAACCAGAGGAAGCTCTTTGTCAGGAATAATGTTCAAAGAACTGGAACAGCTGGCAAAAGTTCCTGTCAGTACAATTGTTTGGGGAATGTATACATAAAATATTAATTCCGGTTAACATTTTAGCTATTATTCAGAAGCTGTTATGAGTAACTTGATATCATGGATACTTTTCAGTCAGCATGGATTCACTGCATGGAAAAGTCTTCAGAAAATTCCCTTCTAGATTAGGAACACCAGTGCAAATTTTCTCCTTCCTTTTTTGTTTTTTGTTTCTCTTTTTTGTTTGTTTTTCTTTATCTCCTCTTGTAAAGGTGATGCTGATGGGCTCATTCTGCTTTATCTTATATTGGCTTCTAACAGTAATCTTCCTATGACACAGCCTTATTCTTGACTCAGCAAAATCAAACAACTGATGGTATTAGTAGACCGAACTTACACAGAGAGAGAAACAAGTGCTCTTTTGGACTAAATTTCTCTTTTCTTAAACTAAGCTCCATGATTCTAAGCACAGCTACAGGATGCTCCTAGTAGGAGTACAAGCATTTGCCATGTTTGTAATTATTGAAACTAATCTGATAGGACCGGGGCCACAAAGCATTTTTTGTGGTTGGAAGAGGTTAACAGTACAAATAAGGTTGAGAACTGCTGTCATAAACTATTTAGAGTAGAGAAGAGCAAAGCCAGGATTTGGAAATACATTCCTTTTTAGACGACAGGCTAGAGGAGTGAGCAGTGCTTGCAAGGCTTCTGTTTCTTACTGGATAAACTGCTGGGCTTGAGATTTGCTGAAGCTTCCTGTCAGCCTCCACTTTTGCTCCCAGTTGTTGTGTGTTGCATTAATTAAGCCTGGAGGGGATATGCGTGAGCCTCGCTATGCCTACATTGCATAGCATCGTATTTGGTAGGTTCTGCCTGAAACGAGAAGAGGCTTTCTGGCTATCTGATCTGCAAGAGCCAGTGAGGAAACCCGAGGGATTCTGCGACTCCACACCACCTCAGTAATGAGCAGAGAGATGCCCTTGATGGAAGGATGGGTCATTATTTTTCAAAATATTTTCCCTACCCATCTCACCAGCTTGCTCACTTCCAGTTTAACAAGCTGCTCTCAAGACAGAAATCAGCCTGACAGAGACTTTGAGAAACAGAATTATAATTAAGATCCTAAAAGCTTCACTGTTTTATTTTGGACCTGTCTTTGCTGTGTTACTGCTGACTTTGCAGCCTCCATCCAGAGAAAAAAGCCTTCAGCAAGCAAGTATTTCAGTTACTTAAAAACAAACCAGATGAAAATCCAAACCCAAACCCAACAACCATATATCTGGGCATGCTTTTCTAAAGGAGCATCTTAATGGGATCCTACCATGTCTCTTTAGCTTTACATGTGGAAAGTTCCTGCAAAACCTGCTGGCATCTATTGAACACCGAGCAGCAGCAAGAATTCTGCACTGTAATTAATTCTTAAAGCACTTGTTTTTGAGATGATGGCACTGCAAAATGCTTGCACTCAAGCAACTACAGACACATAAATTGAGGTCATGCTTTAAATGAAATAGATTCCTCCTGTGTCTGCAAGTGACATGTAGGCGCCTTTGTAATGCGGCCATTGCTAAGGCATCTGTGCCATGAGCTAATACGATGGAAAAGCTGCATGCTCAAGTGAGTTATATTCAAGATCCGGTAAGTACAAAAAGAAGTAATCTCTGGAAAACAGGGCGGCAGGGTCGCTGGCAGCCCAGCCCTAAGAGCCCTCCTTTAAAAGAACAGCCATCATTTCTGCAGCTGAGCTGTTGTGCTTGCAAGCACATATGCATGTTAAAGATAATAAAAGCAAGCAATTAGTCTCATTAGGCATTTCCAAACATAGTTATCGTCTATGTGTACATAGTATATGATGTCTGGCACTCCATAAATATAAATGAAGAAACATGATATTTCTCTGAAATACAAACTTCTTCTTTCATACATGCTTTCCAATTACACTGAAATATTTCCATTTAGTTTTTAAAGTTTCTGAACATGGAAGCTGTTGTAAAAATCAGAAAAGGTTTTCCATATAGGGTAAATGAGTCATAGAGAAAGCATGAGCCTGTTCTGAGAGGACATGCAGCAAAAAATCCCTGTGAAAACTTGATGACAAGTTTGCAAAGAGAAATACCCAGACTTCTGTAAGGATCATTTCAGGTAAAGGTTTGGAAATCATACTGCTTATTTAGATGTATAGGTGCATATCCAACATGAATTAGAAAAAGATGAAAATCTGTTCTTCTTCTTTTTTTTTTTTTCCTGGAATCTGTCACCTTTAAAATTGATTTGTTAAAAACACTGCTTTCCCTTTGCCAACAGTATGACAACATATGTATAGGAGCTTAAATGAAGAAGACGAAGTCCCTCAGAAAATCTGCACTACTTTGTTTAGAAATTATCCTAGTGATTGTTCCTTTTAGCCACCATGTTGGTTTCCATATTCTGTCCCCCCATTTCTTCACTCTTTCTTTTCCCTCAACCCTATCTTCTGTAAGAAACAGCCTATCCAGGTTAAAAAGAAAAAAACCCTAAAATATCAGATCCCTGATCCTCTTCTGTACACAACTGCAGAAACACTTGCACCAGAGAAGCTGGCAGGTTATCCTGAGATTGCAATGAGTGGCAGGAGTCACAGCTGCTTCAATTAATGTTTCTTCTCCAGAAGGAATACTCCAAAAGCACCTTGGGCTTTAGGGGCACCTACAGGTTTCCAGCAAAGGCTGGGTCAGCAATCTCTGACAAAAGCATCACACGGCTGTGTGTGGGCTAGACAGTGTGTACGGACAGGACGCAGGGTGAGGAGGGTATTTGAGTCGGAGTGGTTAGTTCGGCACTAGAAATGAGGCTCTGATTTCTGAAACACCCACAGGATACTCCCCACAGGAGAAAAAAATACAACAACAACAAAAATGTTTATTTTAAAATATAGTCTTTAAATCTACTTTTTTTCAAAGTCATATTGTAAGAGGATTTATGATTAAGAAGGGAAAAGCTTCTTCTAAATTCTTACCTGTAATTTTGAGGACAAGATTATGAAAAGCATGTTTAAAGACCCAACCCTGTCAGCCCACATAAGTGTAAATTGACCTGTAGAGTTCAGAAACTTCTCCTTCCATGATTAAGGATATTTGGCTGGAGAGAGGCTTACAGATTTAAACTGCAGTTGCTTTATTTATGGCAGTAAGTTTCCTCGAGCTAATCAGAGAGCTGTAAATGTCCCACTACAAATAGAACCCAAGAACATATAATAGCGGATACATTTATAGGGCAGCTTGAAAAACTCTTTTGAAAAATTGTTCTTTTAACTCTTTTCCCCCACTGAATGGCTTGGAGAAGAGTATCCCTGAAAAGGCCCATCTGGGGCCGAAACACTGGTTATTTGTTCTCTTTTGCTCTTTACAAATGAAGCAAAATACAGTTAATACATTATGCATGTTTTCAGACATATTTTTATTTAGCCTATTTTGGTTTGTTGTGCCTTGGGAACTCTGTTTTTCTGGTTAATAATAAAATTGAAATATTAGGGCAGAACACCAACCAATCTACAGTGCCCGATGTTTTTTAAATTTCAATTAAATGGTTTCTCTATGTCTCTTTTCATATATCTTATCAGTCACCAAACTATTCTCAACATGTTGGCCTGTCGTAAGAGTAGAGCAGGCCAGTTGCTATTAGTCATTTTATTTCCTGGTAAGATGATCTGTTGTTTCACCAATGTGAATAAGAAAAACTTTTTCAGTAACATGCTATAATACTTCAGTGCTGGAGTTCCAGTATAGAAACTACTCTGTGCCTTACACTTTTAAAATTACAATTAAGATAATGCTTCAAACAGATAGGCACATTATGCAAGCAGGAGATGATCCTCCTGTCACAAGGAATTTACTCTGTTTCAGACGTGAAACAGTGAAAGAGAACCACAAAGTGCAAGGGAAAAAGAAAGGGAAGCGAGGATAAGGCTGTAATGAGATTAGAGGGTTAATTACATTCATTGCATGCACATCTTAGTACTATTTTTTTTTTTATTTTATTTGGAGAGGGCGGGTATATTTTGGCATGGAATTTAGCAGCAATTTGTGTTCCCCTGGAAACAGTCAGGAAAGGTAGGGAGTAAGAATAGATAAAGAAAAGGACAGAAGAGATGGGAAGAAGGGGGTTAGGTAACGGGTTCTGGTGCAAGTGAAAGAAAAGGACAGACTAAGAGACAAACAAGTTAAAAAAAAAACAAAAACAAAAAAAGCTGTATCAAGATGAAGGTTTGCAAGGGCATGAAAGGTAACACTGCAGATTAGGGGGTTGCCTTTCTCCAACAACCCTTACCTCTATCGTGCTCTACCCGTTTGATTAGTGGGCAGCAAATACACCACAGCCACAGTAAAATGGTGTTCGTAGGACACCAAAGCACCCCTTCTTCTTATGGCATTACATCAGTCCCTAACTACACAAAAGATTTCTTTTGGGGAAGGGCACACAGCAATTGGCAGTCCCTTTGTATAGGGACTTTGTACAAGAACAGTGTCTGAAAGCACTGTATTCCTTCTCATAGGGTTTCAAGACGACTTGTACTGAACCTGTCCCATTCTTGGCTCTTCAAAGAACTAAGAGCTAGTGAAGCACCAGCATCAAGACTCTAAGTCCCAGGAGCCAGAGCAAGTTATTCTTAAGTTCTTGTTGGAGACAATATCCCAGCCCTCTAAGCAGGAGCGGGAGACTCTTGCAAGCTGTACTCCTCTTGTCTTTTTGGCACCAAATCCCTTGGACTCCTCTATTGTAAAATATACCCAAATGATGGAATGTTATGGAACAGGGCATTTGCATTTTGTCCTTTATGAGACCTACTTAAAACCAAGCTGTCCTGGTTTCCTGCACCTGGTTCTATTTTTCTGTGGTCATTTTGATTTGTTTGTTTGTTTGTTTATTTATTTATTTATTTATTTATTTATTTATTTTAACTCCTTTGGGTCTGATGGGCCACTGAAAATGTGAAAGTTGAGAGCTGAAGAGAAGCTCTGCAGATACAAGCTGAAGGGACTTTCAGGCTGCCCAGGTGAGGCAGAAAGGAAGTATTTCAGATACTCACAACTGAGCCTTCTAGTGATACCAGTCTCTATCCACCCCCTCCCTATGCATGCTCCTCGGCTATATTCACTCAGCAGCAGAGCTAGACTCTTGCGGTGAGGCATCCCCTGGACTCAAATAACATGTATCAGGAAATCACACTCTGGCACACTTAAACTGAGTAGGAAATTTCCAGGCTCACAGCCTGCAAATGATCTGAGAAGGGCTAGGAAGCTGATGACTTAACATTCTTTCACTGGTAAAGCATCCCAGGGCACCTCATATGATTCCTAAAAAGCCCGTATCTGACTCCAGAGGTAGTTGCAAAAGATGAACTGAAATACAAGTTTTATTGGTGGTGTTACTTGCTCTTGAGCAGCTTGGATTGTGAATGTCACTAGATCAGATTTGTCCCGTAAGTCCAGATCTGACAGACAGCTGACAGAATTTCTCAGGTTATCTCCAGACTGAGAGGCAGAGCGCCGACCTTCATGTGGGGCCTACTAGTGTCTCTCAGGCATAGAGCAATAGCAAGAATGAAAAAAGTTTGGACTCCAGGTATAAACTGCATCTTTTGGGGATCCTGAGATGAGTGTGTTTTGGCTACTGTAGTCTTGCTGATGAATTTCTGCAACAAATGTGTACAGGCCATGTGAGCAACAGCCTTGAAGTGGACACCATTTCAGAGAGATCATCTGGCCTCCTCTAAAGTGGACAGTCAAAATCCAGCATCCCTGAGCAGGGCTCAACTGGCAACCTTCTGAAACAGCATCTCTTCAAACTACCACTGCTGCTTCTGCCATCGCAACTACAACAAAACAGGGGCTAACGTTGCTGGGATGCCAAAAGTTGATATCATCCATTGTGGAGCACCTAGAGGGTTGGTTGTTGTTGCACTGAAAATATGAGGATGCTTTTCCATCATTCCTTGTGCAATAGGGTGAATCAAAATGGTATTAGTCAATATTAGGCTTCTCATCTGGCCAAAAATTTAAGCTTATGCTTAGATAATACAGATAGCTTTTCATCTATCCCAGCCTAAACCATAACTTCAGGAAAGCCTTTTTTTCTTTCCTGCTGAACCCAGCCTGGAATATAAATGGATTCCTACTCACCTTTCCTCCTCTGGCTAATAAAGGGGATGCATTTTTGTTGGTTCTACTATACAGTCAGCTTTTGGAAGACTAAATCCACCATACTCACAAAAGACTTTCTCCCACTGAGGCAGAAGATATATCAAACACTGGGAATGCACCCACAGCAAAAGCCCCCATAACTCCAGAGTGCAGTGCAACACTGGCTTAACTTTGGTCCTGAAAATTGTTTAGTTGTACCAGTGTCCCACTGCACACGATACCATAAGCCCTGTCTCTTCATGAGTCTGATTAGCTTGGGAATGGCAGCACTGCAATTGTGCACCCTTCCATGGTCGTACTACTTCATGTTGCAAAAGAACCAGCTCAGTTAGTACTCTTCTTTAGTCTTCTCCAATACTTGGGACAGACAAATCCAAAGACGAGCCTGCAATTATTTCTTCTGGCTCTGCTGTTCTTTCAGTTCCTCTCTTACACCTCAAAGCAGTAGAAACTCTTGCCTGAGAGGGATGGGAAAACTAATTCAGTCTTTCTATGACATGCCACCAGGGGAAAGAAAACCCTATTAAAACCCTACTAAAAGTGTGATATTCAAAAAAAAAAAAAAAAAAAAAAAAAAAAAAAGAAAAAGATGCTATACACTAGATTTTCATCAGCTTTAAGTTCATATATTCAGTACCTTCCGACATCTTCTTCCTTAGCACGTACCACAACCATTGCATGCTCATGTAAATAAAGCCCATGTAATGCCCTTTTCTTCCCTGTTCCCCCCTCCTCTTCCCTCGGTTCATATATTAGAACAGGGATTCTCTAAATGGTTTTGTGAAAAGCTTCCTACTCTTTCCATTTGCTACCCTTTATTGCTGTACTGAGGTTTCACTCAGCTGATACAGGGGTTCTGGTATGTGTAACAGTCAGCTTTTCCTGTTGGAAATCAGACTGAGACAGAAGTAGAAGCAGCAGTAAGAGCTCATTGAAAAGGCACAGATTTTCAAAGCTATTTCGAGTATAAACTCATTTAAAGATCATTTAAGAACCATTTAAATTAATTAGAGAAAAAAAAAAAAAGAATATTGCTTACCTTACCAACAGCTTCAGGGGCTGTACTTAGTATATTTCATCTCTCAGTCTGGATCCCAGATGGTCCGAGCACAAAATTGCTATTCTGGTTTTAATTTTTCATGCTATTTTATTGAAGGTAAGTTTGGAGACATATTCGGGTACTCCTTACGAGTGACCAGGAAGCAGGCACTCACAACGACTACCAAAGCATCTCGCTATACCACTGCATTGTGGCTGGGCTCAGGCTGGTAATTTGTCCAGCCAGATCTGCCACTGCTGGATAGATGCAAGTAAATCAAGCAGACAAAAAGTCTTTGCCCAGCCCACACCCATGCATCACTCTTCATCCCAAAGAGAGAGTTCTGGGAACTTTGCTTGCAACATTTTACAAATACTTGAAGAGTTTCATAAGCTGGCTAACTACAACCTTTGATGAAACTGATTATTGTGCTAATTAGATGTGTTGGCTTGAGTATTAGTACTATTCTGCTACTCTTCACCCATAGAGAGTGAGCTAAGTGCAGAAAGACTGCACTGTAGAGGACATACAAGCTGAAATATTGGCTTTCTTCTGTTCCCCAATTTTCATCCCACAGTCAAATACAAGGCTGAAAAACTACAGAGTGGTTGAGGTTGGAAGGGACTTCTGGAGATCATCTAGTCCAACCTCCTTGCTCACACAGGGTCATTTAGAGCAAGTTGCCCATGGCATGACCAGACAGCTGCTTTTTGATCTTCAAGTATGGAGTCCGCACAAGCTCTTGGGGCAACCTGCTCCAGTGCTCAGTCAAACTCACAGGAAGAAAAGTTCTTTCCCTGTGCTCAGAGAGGACTTCCTGTGTTTCAGCTTGGGCTCACAGCCTCTCATCCTATTACCGGGCACCACTGAAGAGTCTGGCTCTATCTTCTTTGCACCTTCCCCTCAGATATTTGTATGTATTGATAAAATCCTTTCAGTCTTCTCTTCTCCAGGTTAAGTAATCCCAGCTCTCTTAGCTTTTCCCCATATGAGAGACGTTCCAGTCCCTTAATCATCCTGGTAGCCCTCCACTGGACCCACTCCGCTAGCTCTGTATCTCTCATACTGGGGAGCCCCGGTATTACTTAGCTCCAGGATGCAGCAGGACTGGTAAAAATCAGCCCTTGCTGAGGAGAGAGAGAGAAAAGACAGCTCGAATTGCCACTTCCAAACAGGGGCAAGCAAGCTGGGAGACAGCACCCACATCAAAATCTATTTTGGCTGGTATATTAAAGATACTTCAGTTGCCTTTGCCATATTATTAATTCATGCCCTCTCTATGCAACATTGCCTGACTTAGAGTCACACGGAACCTAAGCATATATTAAAAATACTACCACTGCATAAACAGCTCATTAAAATAGATTTAAAATGGGGTCTATAAAACTAAAATAAACACATCTAAACCAAAGGGTAGAATGCCCTTAAAATTAGAGATTTACACTTGGCTGGAGAAAGGAAACAAGAGACAGTTCTCTCATTCCACCCTTACAGATGTGCCTACCCAGCTCTATATCCTCTAACAATTTAAAAGACAACTCTACTATGATTCCTCTGCAGGCAAACACTAATCTCCTTACCTTCCCAGCCAATTGAAAATAGACATCAGCTGAATATATGATAGTTCAGCCAGATTATTCCGAACAGACTATTCTAATTTCACAAGATAGATCCCTTCAAGGATATGCTTAGACACTCAGCAGTAGTCCTTAGTCCTGTGCTGCATCTGCCCACTATCTGAGCTGCAAAGTTTGAGACACAGACAGCTCCACTCTAAAAGAAAAAAACAGTTCGATATCTTGCTATAAGACTGTGCCCATGCTAAGAAAGCCTGCCTTGAGGGAGCTGATTCTTGTAACTTAGAGGGCTTATATATTACCAAAAACCTCTAAGGCTCTGCTTCAGTTTTAGTGACCTAGATTTTATGGCAGTATTCACCTTTAAATGCACAGACGTGGAAGCATTTTGAAATGTTCAGGATATCAAAATGAATAAGACAAAACACAGATCTGTTACTCTGTCCACTGTGAATGTTAATACAAGGTTTGGTTTGATGACAACATTTTAAAAAATATTTGCAGCTAGACTTACAAGATCACATTTAACAGATGAAATTCTTTGCCAAAATAAAGATAGTTCATTTAATGCAGCAAACTCTACGCTACACTTGATGCTGTAGAAATCTTCATTTCCATCTAGCAGCCAGGGTCAACATCTGCCTATTCATCTTTTTAGAACAATAAACACATCAGTTCTAGGCATAATATTATATTATTCTGGGATTGCCTATCAAAAGGTATGTGGCAACAATAAAAATTCAGAGTATTTACTGCTTAGTATGCTCGAGATCCAGCACTTTCCAGCTTAATGCATTATTATGGGGAACATTATTTTCAATATATAATTTCCAAGGGAGACGAATGTTAAAACCCAAGTAGAAAAGAAAATGAACTATCCCAAGCCATGATGTTTTGAACATTTTAGAACCGACTTTTTTTTTATCCTAATCTATAAGATCTAATGCATAATATATATGATTCTGAAACAAACTCCCTAATTTTGCCATCTATTTTATTATTTATTACTATTAATTTATATGACCCATTTTGGAAAGAATACATCACAAAAATCCTTTCTAGAGTGTATGATAATATATAAGAAATGATTATATGTAAGAAGTAAACCATTTACAGACATTTTAATGCTCCCACAATGAGAGCTAAATTTCACATCAACTATGGTACGAGAACTTACCATTTGTCTCCTCCCAACTTCCTTAAAACCTTCTTCTCCACTGGGATTCTTAGCAAACCACAGTCCTTCCCATTCAAGGATGAGACATGAAACATAATGAGAGGAAGAGAAGGAAAGAGAGTTTGCCAGCTCTGTAGCACTGGCGTGATTCACGAGGGGAATTTTATGTCTGCCTCTAAGCAGATGTCATGGCAGAAGAAGGGGACACACCCTCTCCAGATGGATCTTCAAATATCATCTTGATGCTGACATAACATGTTTCCACTGAATGTTGCATCCAGAATAACCACTTCCATTTCTTATTTAAATGCTGCAGTGTCCAAGCAAGGACTTCATCTTTTCTCTTAATTGTTGTCAGCTTTACAGAGTTGGAAAAAGTCTGTTAGTCCAAAAGGACTTAAAGTGATTATCTACCAGTTCAAAGCTCTTCCCAGAAGAAATTCTTCTACCACCGTTACCATCAGAAGACCTCTTTTCACACTTGCATGCTATTTGCAATCTGACCTATTTGTAGCAAATAATGTAAGAAAAATCCATACAGCACTGTCATTAACAAACGTAACAAGATTTTCCCCCAAAGGGTGCTAGTTTGTTCTTTTGTTTTGTTTTGTTTTCGTGGGAGGACATAAAGAAAATTACTTTCAGTTAGAGACTCTCTGCAAAATGTGACAGCCACAACTTTCCACAAGTCTTGTTGTACTGGAATGATACAGAATTAATACTTCTGTGCGTAAAAAATGAGAGCAATTCCATTGATGTTGATGTTGCTTCATCCTCTCATACCAGTAGGTATGTAGTAAACACCAAAAATAATTGTGTCATTTTGTTGTTCTGTGATATCCGGACTCCAGCTTCGACAGAGGAATTTATCCAGTTATGGAGGATCAGTGTTTATAATAGCAACACTTGGCGCACTACAGAAAAGCAATAGACATGGTATATGTGGTACACGGATTATAATATTTACCTCCTTAACCTCTCACAAATTAGATTCACGGTGGTGTCACTCCTCCTAAGACCTAGGACCTCGTGGTACAGATTATATGTAAGAAATTCATGAGATTCTTTCAGTAAGTAAAGCTGCACCACAAATATGAGATTGCTTCTGGCTTCCTATGGTTGAAAACAAAATAAAACAGAATATCCTTCACCCCGCTTTGGAATAACCTGTGTTTGCTCCGCCAAGAACAGCACATGTCTCCTACCATTCTTGCCAAGAAACATGGCTTGAGAATATTGGTACTGCTGGTGCAGCCTAAATCCTTTGTGAATTAAAAACAAAAACAAACCAAAAAAAACCCTCAGGTTGCATGAGCTAGAAAACATTAACTCTAAGATAAATCAATCTCCCTTTAACCCTGGTACACATCAAACCATATGCATGTTACTGTGATATTAAGTGTACTGTGCTAATTAAAGGACAGGCATTTTTTCCGCAGCTTCTGTTGAAGGCAAGTTCATATCCTACCAGATAAAGGTAACTGCTAGAGACAAAAATGGAGCAGAAGCTATTCCATAATTATGTTCTTGCTTGGTACACAAAATGAATATTCAGAAAATTGAGATCAATTTCTACTTCATGTAATACATCTACTTTATAATCTGCTAGCTAGGTCTTTGATGTTCTGCAAAACACCAGTAACTGTCATAATTAAATCCTCTATAGTTATTCAGCTGCATAGCTCAACTAATGTTTCACACAATGCCATCAGTATGAAAGCCCACTAATTCCTCGACCTGCTAGTGTAATTGGATTAAAATTCTTATTAATTATTATTTTTAAAGGGAACTACAGCTTGAATTTTGGTACATCATGAGAGCCTCCATCTTCACTTCAGCCAGTACAAGTGGCTCTGCTGCACAGTGAGGCAGTAGTCTTTTATTATAAAGTCACATCCACGCTACGGTCTTGCAGAGCAATCTCATGTTGCTATGAGCAATATTTGGAGCAGCACTCCAAAGTGCCGCTTTACTTCCCCGTGCTAATTTGTCTGGGTATGTAGAAACCATAAAGAAATATGGAGAAACATTCACCAAGGAAAAACAGCTTCTTGTAGATTTTTTTTTTTAGACTCATACTAATTGCTTCCATGTTCTTTTCTTCCATGGCCTCAAAAAAGGAGTTTTAAATGATGTTACTAAGTGGGTGCATTTGTGCTCATATGAAGGAAGTCAGAAGCCACTGTTTCACATCTGTTGTTTTTCATTTTGTGGTTTCCAATCCCAGACCTTCTTTCTCTTCCCTTCCTCTTTACCAAAAATGAGGAAAAAAGCCAACCCACATCAATTTATGTTAAAATATTTTCAACCAGGACTATTAAATACTCTTTAACATTTTGGAAGCTCTTCAAAAAAGAATTTTTTTTTGCTTTTATTTTATCATTTTTTTCCTAATAATCCCCTTAAAAAAAAATAGACTGAAGTGTACAGCTAGTTTTCAAACATCCCTCTGTCACTGGTGCTAAGTATTTAAACTGTCTTTTGTTGGAAACTTCTGCCAGCATGAACTGCTTGGCCCCTTTCCAAGGAGTTTATAGCTTTAACAGAATATTCACCCAAAATTCTGCAGAAAACACAAACATAATATAAAAAATAAGTTAAGATGTAAATATGCAAAATGGCCATTTCTTATAGTGTAGCTAGCATCCTTCGTAATGAATCACATTAATCCAGTACAGACCATACGCTGCACTTTCATCTAGGAGAAGATAGAGCATATTGCAGTCCTAACAACTTTTATAGCATGTCCTTGAAGTGTCCTGTTCCTTTCATCACTGCTGAGAAAATATCACAATCCCTTTTACTTTTTCTACTCATAATGATAGGGTAAGCAGTACTAAGAAAAAAAAAGGAAAAAAAAGGAAAAAAGGAAAGAAAAAAAATCACAATCACAATAGCAGAGGGAATAAAAACATGATTCATTGGACAGAAAGTAAATCACTAGGAAATCCCGTCTTGTCCTCCTTTTTATTTTACTCATAGGTCAAGAGATCTTGATGAAGCTTCTTCCATGTGGACTTTATTTTTGCTCTTATATAGAGAACAGTTTTTACAAACTCCTTATTTATTTCCAAAAACTATACTGAACGAAAGTCCTGTACAGATTAACTGGATGTTTGCTAAAGTACTGCTACAATTACAAATCTCAAAACTGAAAATCAGCACCACGCTCTGCTCTCTGATTTACCTGCCATCATTGGGTAAAGCTCCTGGTGGAACACTGTGAGTGATCGCTCCCTCCTGAGCAACCTCTCCAGGCAGGGAGAGACCCTGAGAGCTAAGTGCAACCTCTAATATCATGCACACAAGTGAAGGTTCTTAGCTGCCCACAATTTTATCTTTTTTTTTTTTTTTAACCAGAATAAAGGTGAGAAATCACCCTATTAGGTTTTCATACACAAATTGGAAGCTGAATTAAGTCAGGCTAAGAAGGTGCCCTTGAAAGTCTTCCATGCTACATATTTACTCAGGGACCACCCCTCTATAATAAGTGAAGCAGAGGAGAAATACAGAGTGAGGGGGAGAAAAGCAAGGAAGGAAGGAAGGAAGAAGGAGAATCCTGCCCTGGGAACAAAGGCATGTTTGCAGCCCAGAGACATTCCTGTGCCACCTTAATCTGCTTTCCTTGGCTGCTAATGGTTGTCAAAGCAAATTCGGAACTCAGTATGACAGCAACCGAAATACGCACCGAGGCCTCCGGTTGGCCAAGCTGAACTCTGTATTATTGCATCTCCTTTACTGCCCAGAGATCCTCAAGCCGCTAGATGTAATCACTAGCCTGGAGAAAATATCCTTTAACTGCTGCGTGGACTCACTCAGCGCCTAACAGGGACTTTGTCACCTTTACACCTCCTCTACTCCTCAGCCAACTTATTTCAGATGCTCTCTCTGCTTCTCTCTTTTCCTTGCTTTTCTACTTTTGTTTTCAGTGTTTTCCTTGTCCTTTATCTCTTCTTTCCCTTTCTGCTAATCTTCACTCACAGGTGATGAACATAAAACATTAACCCAACCATCAGAACAACACAGCAAAATCACTCCCTCCTTCACTGTCTCCACAACCTAGAGACCAGCCATCCTCACCCCCCTTCCACAAGAAGCATGTTTTTTGCCCTTTACATAAAACACCCTTCAAGATGGTCCCAAATTCCTGAAACACTAGTCTTGACTAGTGTCCTACCAACACATACAGATAAAGTAGATCAGCAAGCAAATGTAGAGTACTGAAGTCCAAACACTAACACCAATCAGTCAGCATTTTTTTTCAGGTCACAGCATGGAGATAATCCACACTTCCCCAAAATAAGAAGGCAGTATGCAAAAATTAAGATGCAAATTTAGATCAAATTCTATCCTGAAAGAGAAATATACATTTCTCACTCAGTCACAGCATCTATATGAAAAAAAACAAAAAGAAAAAAAAAAGTTTTAACTGTATTTAATATTCTGAACATGGGAAATCTAATGATGGACAGAAAAACACTATTTGTGTGGTTTTCCAAACAAACGAGAAGAGGGGAGGAAGAGATTATCCACAGAAACTCAGAGAGGCTGTCTCCGTCCCACGGCTTCTCCAGGGATGCTCAATCTCTTGAACTCATGCAAAGTGTAGAACAGAAACAGTTTATACGAATCCACAAGATCTACAAAGTGAATGGACCAAATAAAATCCCCAACAGCTAAGGATGAATTGTCTAATTTGCCTGAATTGCCTAATCCTTTCCTGATTCTGGATAAGTCTTGTGAAGATGGGCATGATTTCTGCGTAGTCCAGTAAAAATTTGCTTTTTTTTTTTTTTCCTGAAAATATATTTATTATAATAAGTAAAACCTTAATTCTGGACTTATCTGGCTATTTTGGAAAGTGGCTGGGGAACTAAAACATGTGCCCTTCTGCAGTATCTTCAGAGATGCTCCTGGAGGGTTAAACTTTCTCATTTCTGCTCCTATCATTTCTAAGTACTGACCACCAGGAAGAAACTCAAGCCAACAATTTCTTTCCCTGATCCATACAAGTTGCCTTCATATTTACTACTGAAAAAAACAAACAAACAAACAAAAAACCTTGTACACAGATATATTCCAGAATACTAATAACTACTACTGTAGTTAGCTCTACTAGTGCAGAGCTACTACTTATGGTAGTAGCCCTTCAGACAATATTAGTTACTTTAACAGGAACAAACTGTTGAGGTAATTCTCCAGAATGTTGTTATAAAGCCAAGGCAATTTTTTTGCCTTTAGGCACCATTTAAAGACATCTATTTGTTGATAAATATAATACTTTCTATATAAAGCCTGCAAATTTTCAAACAGCACCATACAAGAAGAAACACATCTGTTCTCTTTGACTTGAAAAATCAGATGCCTTGAGGTAAATAATTGCACCTCTGTTTTTTCTCCTCTTGTAGCTCTCAGACTGAATGAATATCTGCTTTATATTTCCCTGGGACTAGTTCTCAAGTAAACACTTAGTGACACCTCTTGCCAAGTCTCTCCAAACTGTTAAGGACACACCAAGCATTGCCGGACTTCGTTGGAAGGGGAAGATGTGGTGACACACCCAGAATCACAGAGAGCTTGCATCATCCTTCGGAGCACATTTCCATCGCCTCTGGAAATGCTGGGCTCGTTTGTTGCTATTTCTTTATCCGTCGAGTCCCTGCTTGTCACATTCTTGGCACAAAGACTTTTATAACACATAGGGTTTTTTTGCAGGCAGGATTCTTCTTTTTTAAAACTTTGTTTCAGCTATATTTCTTTTGAGAGTTTTAGCCATTTGCTGAACTCCTGCCATCAGCACAGACAATGCTGTAACAACCAGCTACTATTCACTTTGCAAAACAAAAATCTTTCCAGCAGCATGAAACTTTGCCCAGAGTCTTAGAGTCTCAGCCTCTGACACTTTCCTTTTCCCTGTCTGGATCTGCAGAAATGTAATGTGTCTTTCCAGTTCATTAATGCAGATTACAAAGAACAGCATGCAAGTTCTTCAAAGTTTTGCAAAATGATTTCCATATCTAATTTTTTATTATGCTGATTCACATTTAGGGAGTTATATTTCTTAGGCAGGGTAGGTCATCTTGCTTCCCATGATTGCACGTGGCAATCCGCATGTGGCGTTCCATGATTTCACGTAACAATTGCAGGCAGATGGCAGGAGTGTCAATTACATTTGAAAATATTGTTATAGGCACCAATAGGTTAAGAGAGAACAAGGTCTGGATGCAGTCAAAGTAAAGGGCTCTCAAGAGGAAGAATGCTACTTTTCCATCCTCACAAATTCTCCAGCTCTCTGTTCCTCGCTGTGCAATGCCACTCCTGCCATTCCCACCAGTTCCAGGGCTCCCTTCAGATACTGTCCCACACTCATCTGCACCACGGGTTCTGGATTTTATTTTCAATCCACTTGTGCTCTTTTGCTTAAACGTATCAGCATTAAGTAATCTGTGTGGGAGGACCCCTATTTAAGTCTGTCTAGTTTCAACAACGGCAACAAAAATGATTGCATGCTTAAGCCTACAGAGAGCCAAGCACAAGACCTGGGCCAGTATTCTTTTAATCAAATAATTCCTACTCAGGCCAGACTTTCTGCACAACAATTATTTCTTTAAAAAAAGCCAAGAAAATACTTGAATGAGTTCAAGCACTTGAATGACTTTATTTAATGCCCTTCGTAATATTATATTATAAATATTTTGGAATATTTCTTTAGCTTTGTATATATTTTCTTTCATAATCACACCACTAGAAAAATAATACTACACTCTGGGTTAAAAGCAAAACACTGTTATTGGAAAGAAGCTTCTTCTTGAGCTTGCCAAGCAGCTACCAGCCTTCCAAGCTGCAGAAACAGCACACAGTAGCGTTGCTATACAACATAATCAGTAGGACTTGGAGAATTGCTTTGCCATTTCCAAACCCATAATGACTGTTCTGAAAGGACTGTGTTTTGCATGAGGAGGATTGGAAGGGAAGCAGGTGGCTACTAACAACAGTAAACACCAAGCTGCTGTTAGAGGGGGCAGGAGCCTGATGACAGAATATTCCGTTTCCTCGTATCTGCCTTAGACAAGGAATTGCACCAGGAAAAGACAGCTCATCTGTGACATATCATCAGTCTACAGCAACTCTGTTCTCCAAAGGTTTTTACCTTTTTAAAAAGTATGGTAATAACTGTCTGGCCAGGATTTATTTTTTATTTTCCCCCGATGATTTCATTGTAATAAAATTTCACACGGAGTGGTGCTACATGTGAGGGGTCACCAAAGCCTTTTGAAAAAACCCACTGCTAAAATTCAGGCAGTACAAAAGGAAAAATAATTGGCAGGGGGAAGGGGATGGAAGAGAGAGAGAATGAGAGAGAAACACAGCTATAGGCATTTGAGGGTATTTTACTTGTCCCTAGCAGGCTTAAATTTCTCCTGGATATAAAGAAATGCATCATACCATCTAGACATGACAAGGTTTAAGTCCAACCAAAATATGTGTAAACAGCAGCTTCTTTCATCTATGGAATGGAACAAGTTCTACTCACCAAAAGATAATTTCAGAAAGGTTTTCCAGAAAGAGGATGTCCTCAGGCTCCAAAAAATACAGCTTGCCTGCACTGCTCATATTTCAAATTACCCAGTCTAAACACTGTCAATAAAACTAAAAGAAAAAAAAAGTATAAATATATTCTCTTGAGGAAGAAAGAATTGCAGAAGACTGGTTCTGCTAATGGGGAGGATATTTTATGGCCAAAACAAAACTTAATTCTAACTTCCACCACCTAAAAGCCCTGCTAAGGTTCCTCTGAAGGGCAGGACTGCAGAGTTGGGAAATAATTCACAGGGAAAGTCAACTACTCTGTTCGCAGGAGGTGAGCGTGCTCTCCCTCTCCCAGGAGCACAGAGCTGTGGTTCTTTTGTTTAATTAACTTATGCACGCTGTCATTTTTCTGGGGATTGTGCCCATTTGTGCAGGCCACCAATACACAGACAGCAAGATCACAGAGTAGCACAAACACTTCCAGCAAAGTGCCCTTAACAGCTTGCCAAAACAGAACTACCTCTGTTCTTAGTTAGGAGAAAGCATTTGTTTAAAGGGGGGGAAAAAAAAAGCTCCCCTGCTTCTTTCCTTCTTTCCCTCTGCAGACTAATGTACTCCAGAATGCACATTTCTTCAAATGACTGGGAATATATCAGGAAGAGCTTCTTGCTAACTACTGGTTATACACAGATACTAACATCATGGGGATAATTTTCTCATGCTGCTTTTTATGTGAAGTAGCATTTCAAAATCATTTTGTCAGGCAGCTCTTGTACACAGGAAATGCCTGGATTTTGATGGACCTGAAGCAATAGCAATACTGCCTCTGCTCTCTGCTGTAGAGTAAGGCTTGTAGCAAAATGAACACCCTTGATTTCATTGCTTCAAAGGGTGCTGAAGGTGTACCTCTTGCAGTAGGATTTTCCATCAATAACAACCCCTTGGGGAGTACAAACAACCCAATTGGAAGCCAGTGCAAAAATAATGATAGTAATGATATTAGTAACAATACCAGTAATGTGTAATTTACTGAACTTTGCAGAATTTTGCCTTACAGAGGAAATCCTCCAAAATCTCTGGCGTGTATAGCACCTTACACTCATAAATAAGCAGCTATCAATATTAGTGCTCCTACGGAACAGAAAGGGAAGCTAGAACCACAGGCCAGTAACGAATCACAGGAAAAGCTGGTAATAGAGCAAGGAACGAATGCCAAAATATTTGCAGTCTGTGCTCCGGTCAGACCTCCTGGATGCCACCCCCAAACACAAGACTTACTACACCTCTGAGTGGGAGCAGGGAAAGAGGGTCTCATTCATGCTTCATACCAGAAGGCGTTACAAGAGGAAGAGGAGCAGAAATAATGGTGCAAAGTTGTTCTGCAGAAATCATGGCCTATCAAGTCAAAGGTAGCAGGCAGGAATCTCTGGACACACTACGTTGGACTCACCCGATAAAATTTCATATCCACATCTAACCCAGTCAGCTCAGGCTCATTTTCTACTCATGAAGCAAAAATAGGCACACATCTATTCTAGGGGGTCAGTAATCCTAAATGGAGGTATTTGCTCAGGCAACAAATTCTTTTTCTAAAACAGTGTGATAACACTCAACTCTTTCACAAGTAGATTTCTACAGTCCTTTGGTGGGTAGCCAAGATGGTTCAGCTGAAAAACAGACGTAGATGGAGACGTGAAGAGTGAGCTGGGACACATGGCATCTTCTATTTTAATATTTGTGTTGCTCACTATTCTAAAAAATGAAGTATGATAAATATTCGTAAATGAGGAAAGACCTCCAAATTATTTTTTATTACACAAGCAAGTATATTAGCATTGCAAACTATTGTCATATTCATTTTCAGCTTTAAAAATTGCTTTGTTTCCTCTTTTCTCTTTTGGTATGTTCCCATCCTGTACATTGCACAAGAGCCACTTATTCATTGAGAAGGCAGGGAAGACTGATGAACCTCCATTAAAATGGAAAACATAATCCCTGAATATTTCATGTTAAGCATAGTGAGAAATTTGTTTTCTGATGAGATATAAAACAGGCCCTTGAACTTAAAAGTCAATGACAGAAAAAAAAAATATATATGATTTATAGTAGTAAAAGGAAGACATTGAGTAGTCAATAATTTTTCAAAAGGATTAACAGAGCATACACAGCATAACCCCCTGTAAGACTGGATGTGCATAGGATGCACACTTTGCATGTTATTTAGATTCAACAGATTGATATCAACAGTGTAACTATCTAAAGTGCTGCTCTTGTGGCAGTAAAAGGAGAGGTCCTGTACATTCCCTGAAAATTAATTCCGTTCAGAGAAAATGGTGAAACTGCAATCCTTTTTGGTATCTAGTGGAGTTTGAACTATATAAGAAGGATGGTGCTTTGGATGAGTAAATTTCTTTTTTTATAAACAGGTCACAGGGGTTGGCAGAAAAAGGCATCAGGTAACTTTTTTGAATCCATATCTATCTACCTCTTGGATTCAGACAGGAATTTAATGCCAAATAGAAAGCAGTAGGTAAGTAAGAAACCTCAAGTAATTTATCCCTGCTATCTTATCAATAGATAAGCCCTTCTCTGTTTGAACAAACACACATTACAGTACATGAAAACAAAAATATAGAGGCAGAGGTTCTCTAGGAGTCTATATACTGAAATTTCAGAAAACTTTCAGTTTGGAAGTGTTGGTGCACAAAGTACAAGGTTAATTTTGCTTCCAGATGACAAAATGAAGAATAACTCCATGATAAACACAATTTTGAGCACCTTATAGCAGTCATTTTTTTTCAGTGTTTCAGAAAGCAAGAGATGCACTTAAATTATTAATTTCTCACCATATAAACTTAAAAAGCCCACATAATTCAATTGAAAACCTTGGTGAATAGCAATAATTTTTTTTAATCTAGATTCCCACTTACAAACCCAACATTGATTCTGAAACAACTTGATTTCTTTCCATCTCATACATTATTAGCAGTAATACTGATTCTTCAGACCCTGAGCTTCTCTGTTGCAACCTCACTGTGCTGTATTTATGCCATCAGCAGCACCTATATCACCATTTGGGGTTTCCTTTTTGATCACATTGAGGAATAATTGACCAAAATTTAACATATGGTTCTGTAGATTGTTCATGCCCCATGCTAACTGCTATGGCTTAGCAAAGTAAACAAATAAAGAATTATATAGTCCTTTTTCCTCGCCCACTGTGCATTACGGAAACCCGAAAAATGAAGCACCAAATCCCTGTACCAAGAAGCAGAAAAGAAGCTTTTTTTGTGTGTTTGCACTGTTCAGAAAATGAACAAGATTTAAAAATGTACTCACATGTTTATTTAAAATCTGATAAAGAGGATAGGAATCTGGGAAGCTTTATTATTAGAGAAAATAAATGATTATGTGGATTTTCTCTTGTTTTTTCCTCTTCTACGTGATTAATTAAAGGAAGCCATATAACTGTTGCATTTTGACATTAGTGTCAGATGTGACTGCTGATACACTGATACAATAGCCTATTGAAATGCAATGAAAATAAAAGCCCTAAACAGAACTAGAGTTTATAGCAAATGAAAGACACTATTTGTATCAAATGCCTATGTGAACCTTCAAAATTTGCAGAAAGGTAGAAGGGAGGTTGTCTGATTAATCTTTTGTCTGCCATTGATAGTGGCTATCGGTGGAAAAAAAAATGGAGATGAGTTCAGCTAAGATTAAAGGCAGACACAGAGAACAAGGGAAAAGAACTAGAGCAGACAGTTCATGGGAAAGAAAAAAGCTAACAGAAAAGATCCTAGATGATCTTCACTGGATTGTTCAATTTTCAAGGAAAAGAAGGAATTTATAGAGGAACAAAAGAGATGCTCTGGAGAAAAGATAGCTTTTACTACATGAAGGAAGCCTTAGGAAAGTCCAAGAGGACCAAGGTAGGATCCAGTTACAAAAGCAGCTACACAGAAACTAGAATAGTGAGAGGCAAAAGAGAGAAGCTGCGGAAATGCAGAGGCTCCCTGTTTTCATTTCTATGTCCACAAAAGCAATGTGGAAAGTCAGCTTGCTTAAAAAAGATGCTCATCTCATGATATTTCACACAGTGAGTGCTTCTCTTTTTGTCATGGCTCCCAGTACACACTTCTGCTATTCAAGCTTTAGGGTAGAAGCTCATCATTAAAGAGAATTGTTCCTCTCTCATTCCTTTTAAGACCTCTTGATCCGCAAACATTTTTCTGGCCTGCTTCTTTCAGGGATCCATGTGCTTTCAGGATCCATGATCATGCTCCAAAACAAGTAGGACGTAAGAAGCTCAATCTAGAGGCTGGAGAGTGTCCCCTTCTTCTTACTGCTTACAAGTATAACTAAGTGTACATACTCCCATGGATGTTGCCGTCTTGCCTTTCATGGAAAGACAGCAAAAAGACATTTTTTGGCATGGAGCAATCCCAAAACTAAAGCAGTGCCCCAAGTAAAGCCTCACCAGAGCAATTGCAGAATGGCAGACAGATACATGGATACATGGCTGGGCAATATCTACACTAGAGGCAAGAAGCACTCAACATTTTTTCCCGTTTTAGACTTTAAATAATGATAATACAAAGAATAATGTCTGCAGAACTGGAAGCAAGGAGAACTGCAAGAAAGATGATGATTTAGTATAATGAGGTTACAAGCTAATTTAAAACACGCACAACAATATATCTGCAGAGGAAGAAAGTTATATAATCACTTTGCCAATGGACTTCATGAGATAGAAAGAAATTTGGTCCCTACTGAGAGAATGCATTGCAGTAAGTCCTCTTGCTGATTTGGGACGTTAGTGTTTACCTTTCTTTAGAAGTCATCAGAGAAACAACCATATATTGTGTAAATACAGTGGGGACATGGATTAATTTCAAATCTATCACCTAATCTGATGAGATTTCCCATGAGATCTTATCGTTTGCAGCACTGTGAGCCATTATTTCCATATTTATTGGAAATAACGTTTGAGCCAAGGTAAGGCACAATATTCCCACTGAGCGCTTGCATGATGGGAATGAAATTAACTCTTATTGTCACTGTATATATGGAGGGCCTTTCTGGTGTTCTCAGCAGACACCCCCAATAGCATTTTAACCCAAAAATAATATAATTTGGGTCCTACTAAAGTAACTTCCTAAATTTCAGCTTAGATTCTGCAAGATTTTCCCCTAAATCCAGTGCATACACTGAACACAACTCAGATTTCACCTGCATTTATATAGACATATTGCAACACCATCACTTTCAATGGATTAGGTTCTGGATCCATGATGGAACACAAGTACTAAAGATCAAAATGCAAAGTCCTTTTAAGATGAAATTTATTAAGGAGCTAGGTCTTAATAACAAGGATGT
>VZSV01000044.1:4388869-4400373 GCA_013398735.1 Nothocercus julius | reverse complement strand
TACTATATAAATACACTATAGCAATACCTTGCACTCAAATTCTCGCAGAGCGGCTAACTGACTCCCATATCTTTTCTTTCTGTAGGTATCCTATGTCAAGAACTTGCGCTAGATTTTATTGTATAAGAACATTTCAGTCTTCACCACTATAAATCTTTTCTGAGTTTCTCACACAGATCAAATTAAGCTCAATCATCACACCCATCCATTTGATTAAACTGCTCCTCTTTGGAGTGAAAATGCAAAGATTGTCTAGCTCTGTAAATTCTCCTGAAAGAATAAAACCTCCTAAATCTTTCCTTGCTTCCCTTTCCCCATTGCTAGTAGCTCAGCAGCATGTCAAGGTGTGACCTGACTTTTAAAAACCAAATCACCTAAAAATTGCTGCACTGTATGCAAGAATGTATTTCTGAACCTGGCTGCATGTTTTCTGTGAAAGTTCCAAGGGGGATACTAGCTTCACTGAAATCCTTGAGAACATTTCCATGAACTTTGGTGCGCTCAAGTTTTCACTCTTTGTGGCCGTTTTCTTCCAGTATTTACTCACATTTATATCTTCTTTAACCTTTCACAGTTGCATAGAAAATCGAATGAAACACTGAGGAAACGTTGATTAAAGCATAGCATTGCACACAGGATCATCAATAATAGAACTGTTTCTTTATCCAGTTCACAGACTTTGCTTTCAAAAGTACTTATCTGCTGATGGAAACTCACCTTCTTGTTCAGTGTGAAGTTAAATTTGTAGGTTTGACTACACATTTCTCCCTGAGTAATGGTGAGCATCATACACTACCCAATTTCCGCCATACAAATAGCACATGTGCTACTGAAAATTCAGCCCACAAAGATCTATCATACGGTCCCATTCATGGCAGCTGAGATTTATCAAAAGCTTTAAGAAGTTCAACATTAAACTGTCAACAAAACTTACACACACTCCAAATCATCTAACACAAGATATGAATTTATCCAATGCACATACCTATTTATTGCAGATAGTTTCCAAGTTTTGAGAAGCATATAACCAAGAATTGCTTCAGGTTCAGGGTGCAAAATCTGCAACAGAGATAATATATATTTTAAAAAGTCACAAAAAGTAAATGGCTTAAGCACATAAAAGCAAAATTACTATTTAGAAATGAGTTTACAAGCTAGTCCTTCCAGAACTGTACATCACAAGAGACATGTTGTGGGTGATAAAAGTGATGAACTGCTATGATAATTTACAGGATATTATATCTAAAATATATATAATATTGCACAGCTTCTTATGCAGCTTCCACATAGGAGTTCAAAATTAGTACAAAACTCCTTCAGAAAACATCATAATTCTGAATAGCAATTTTGTTACAACCATCTATAATGAAAGAATAAAATCAACATATTCAATATGCAGGACTGCCAGTGGCATAGCACAAGATGAAATGTATTAGGAAACTGCAAAAAACTCTATGTACCTCTAAGCAATATTCTGCCACTAATTTGCAACAAAACAGGTGCATGAATAAGGAAAAAATGTGGGAAAAAAAAGAAAGAAACAAGCACATCATACTGAAGAAAATAAGTCATTTGATAAGTTTAATGTGCTTAGGACAGTTAAAAACAAAACAAGAAAAAAAAAATCTTTGGAAGACATAAAAAAGTAAAAAAAAAAAGGAAGAAAAATTAGTTCATGTGTCTGAATGGTCACTTGCCCAGTTCATGACCTGCCCAATGACTTCTAAGAAGACACATCAACTTCTGATCATTGAATATAGCTGCTATAGCCAGTATTTCTAAGCCATAAGTATCTCTGAAACCTGCAGCAAGAAATCAGCTACAGCTCCTTTTTTTAAAAAAATAAAAAAAATAATAATAATAATAAAAAAACTCCCACATCCTAAAGTGCCCTGCCTCTTTCCCTCTTGCCCTTCCCTACAATCTTCCCTGAGCTTTTGCACTCAGCTGCATCGCTGACCCCCGCAGCGCGATTCCTGGTGCAGGCACAGTTCTGGTGAATCATCCCAGCAGAGTGAGACGAGCCAGATGCAGAGCAGCCCACGTGCACTATGAACCCACGGCCACCTGGCTGGGAGCACCCACGTGCTCCATCCAGCCGAGGAGCAGGCATTGCCTTCTCCAAAGGCTGGAGCCACCAAAGGAGCTCCAGAGGCTCCCTCTGCTTCTTTCACTGAGCTGCAGTTTTCAAGCAGAGAGAACAAATGTAAACATCAGCATGGGTAATTATTTCACTGATTTTTTTTTTTTTTTTTTCTCCCGTAAAATAACCAGTCAGAAAGATAAAGTTCTCTCTGAGAAGCAGTAGGGTTTTTGATGCAGCCACTGCATGAGCGATTTGGTCAATTCTTTTTACAAAAGCAACAGTTTGTTGATTTGTAGCTGCTGACTAATTTTGTGTGCAAGAACAAAAACTACAGAAATCCTTGACTGGTCTTCTCTACATAGTTTGAGGCAATCCATATAAACATGAAAATTTTCAAGATTATTCAGTCTATCTACTACATTGCTCTTCCTGCTGTTGATGCGGCTACAGACAAGTCAGGCTCAGAAATTCAGATTCCACCAGAGAAGCGTGAACAACACTGCTATATCTCTGCCCTTTGCATCCCCTATTCCCCAAAAGGGATTTCTACAATAAGGAAAACAGAAATCACAAAGAGAACACAGTTAATGTGAACATCAGCCATATATCACCTCTAAAAGCAGTGGGAGCTATTTACTAGGTAATGCTGATAAGAAATAACTGCAAGATCAGAGGGTGGCCAAAGCTTACCCTTTATTTTCTACAGTACTCTCTCCCATTTTTCTGGTTTTCCTTCACCATCAGTTATTCTTGCAACATTTCTTACTCCACACACATTCATCCTCTGCACTTGCCCAACATACTCATCCCTCTCCTCTCTTACGCTTTTTTATGACTGCATGATTATACCCTTCCCTGCAAGGTGTCTACAGCTGGCCACAAGCACTCACATTATGGCAACTTAACAGGCGTTACCACTTGTCAGCTGAACCATTTTAACCACCTAGATCTTTGCAAATCCCCCTACCCCCCCGTAAGCATCTTAAGTTGCTCATCTTAAGATGAGTTGCAGATTCTAGGTATTAATCTTCATTTTAAAATTGTCAAATCCAGCAAAACTTCTGTTGCAGAAAGGTAACTTTCAAATCATGAACCAGGTTTAAAATTCTACTAACGTGATAAGATCAGAAACAATATTGCCCAAAGACAACATCTGAAGGGATTATTAACCTGAGGATTGTTTATGAGATATTTATAAAGAAGCAGTATGAATTATTGCACGGCTAAGATAGCTGCATGACACAGAGTTTGCAATAAAAGATAAACACGACTTTATATAAGTATATGCATAGATTTGCTGAACCTAATATCAGCAGCTCCTGTTTGAGAATTGGCCACTCATAAGAGTATTCCAAAAATTTCATGGAACTTTTAATCTCGTATTAAAAGAGCACATGGAAAAGTATTTAATTGAGGCACTCTTCTGCCTTTAACAACACCGTCTGTCACTTCTACAGACACATCATGCCCTCCACAGTTATTCCACGTTTGGCAAAGACCAAAAGAACCCCCCAAACCTTCCCGCAGTTGTTAACCGGCTCCGCTTTCCTGTACTGACAAACTCAAGGACAAAGACGCGATTTAACAGATTGCTCAGTGTAAAGGCACAATGCAGTTCACCAAAAAGATTCATCAAATGCCTGTGTCAGTAAGCCTTACAAAGTACAGCTTAATGAACGTATGCAAATTGCTATAATATATAAAATGTCTGATACCACTTCAACAAGTAATGTGCTTATGAAGAAATCTATGGAGAATGGTAAGATACATCAATCTAATTTGTCTCTGAAATAAAGTGATTTGGTTTCCTCAAAGTAATTTCAATCTCTTTTTTTTAATGCCTCATGGCATGACAGCAATACATTGCATACAATGAACCTCTGCTTTAGACCCTAGAAGAAACGATTATTCAATAGAAAAAAGCATTCAGCAACAGACAAACTGGAAACACACTGCTACACTTCAATATTTTCCTTCAGTGTTTTGACACGTTGGCATTTATAAAAAAAATGTTATTTCCAAGCCTTGCTGCATTTAAACAGCTTTTTTTTTTTTTTTTTAACTTGCTTGGTTTGAGGCTGAAGCCAGAGTGTAAGTTGCACTAACATTTATAGCATGCAGAATTGCTCAGACATGAAAGCACATCAGAAAACAACATATATCCAGGACTGTTACTGTTTTCAACATTATTGATCTAGAGATTGCATCATTTTCTTTTCATCAAGGTCATGAGGAAAAAATGGCTTCTGAGTTAAAATGACTTCCAGTGAAAAAAACCTTTACATTTTCTAGAGTTTTGTTTGTTCTTGAAAATTGAAAGTTTTCTACCATGTTATTTAAAAAAATAAATAAATCAGTGTTTTGGAAAAGAAGATTAAAAGCAACAAGAAAGCAACCCTCATCCCTTTATAACTTTAAGGAAAAATAAATAGACTTTATTTAATTTTTTTCCTTTGAAGAAAACACATGGCACTAGTTTCATCAGAAACTAGCAGGTGCAGTTTCTGGATCTTGCCTTCACTACTTGGGCCTTAGTAAGTGTAGAAGGGAAAAAGCACTACAATGTCGTCCTTTATCTTAGTTAAAGACTATTTTTCTCTCTGTCAGAAGGGGTCTGGGTGTATCTGGTCAAGCCTTGCAACAGAGATGGATTAGACCACTGTTTATGCATTCCTTTTTTTATTTTTTCCTTTCTTTCTTTTCTTTTCTTTCTTTTCTTTTTTTTTTTTTTTTTTAGTGCCTGAAGTACGGGCACTTCCAAAAACAAAACAAAACAAAACAAAAAACTATGAATGCCAGTTTATGATTTTATCCCAGTTTGCCAGCTTACCCATATGTATCTGAAGGTGACCAGAGAGCCAAAAAAAACAAACCAAGAGAGAAAGCAGTTCACGGGTTTCTTTTTTGTTTGTTGTTTGCTTGTTTGTTTTACAAATTTTCACCACCTTCTTATACTTTCTGAACTCTCAGTCATCCAGAGACTAGAGATACAGAACACAAATTATCTGGTGTCTTCATCTTCCTTTCAGTCTATTTCTCTAGAGTCCATGATGGACAAGGTCCAGGCTACAGTTTGCCAGCTCTTCTACATGCTGTTTGTTAGGCCTGAAAATGTCCAGCTGGAAACTGTTCATCACATTCTACAGAATTGGAGTTTTCATGGGAGATGAAAGGAACTCTAGTGCTGGGACTGCAAAAGGAAAATAAACAAATGCTCTCTAAGTAATGATTTATTGGGTTCACTTTTGTTAGTTTATGCTCAAGAAAAGTCTATAATGTGAGGTGGGAATGCCAACTGATAGTCTTACAAGGTACATTTCCTCCACCCCAAAACAATTTTCTAGCAAATAAACAATTTCACCTCTTATCTTACATCATCTACTCCAAGTTTCATATGAACTAATCACTATTACTATCAGAGTTATGTGTTTGTCACTGTCTAAGGAAAATGACTAAATTGGACAGGATTCAGTGCAGGATTTTTAAATTTCTGAATCACAGAATAACAGGTTCTGCATTAAGAATTAACCAAACTACAAAACAGAAAGTCCACACTGAGGCACCATGACAGAAATCTATTGTGATGTCCTCATTTTAAAGCCATTAAATCGTAAAAACCCTCCCAATCCGTTATGCTGAATATTCAGTATGTGCCAGACCCAGTGGAAAGGGTTTTTATTTCTTTGCAACAAATATGTATTAGAGTGACTGCAATGCTGTTTCTAGAATTTAGTTTGTATCACTGAAAAATAAGGGGTGAAATCTTTAACAACCTTTAATCACCCTTAGATGCCAGGTACCAATATTTAATATGTCAGGATGTTCTTATTTTTATACCTTTTTCTTTTTGTCTTCAAGTTTGCAAGATGGTGGGTTCTCTGACTTCCCTTTGTATTCAGGCAAAGACTGAAATCTGTGAATAAATGAATATGCCAAGCATTTCTTTATTATACCTCATTTTTCAAAATTACCTTTTCAGGTTCCTCATTACTATCTCTACTTTAAATTTGCTCTTTTTAACATATATCTACAAGTACAAAATGTGTCCCCTTTTAACTGAACATTAAGACCAACAGTTTCATGGTTGTTGTAGCTAATAAAGGCAAATTAAGCAAGTTCCATCTCACACCTCCTTTCTTTATCTCCTGAACCCACATGAAATTATACTCATTATCTCAAGTAAAATTAAAAATTCTAACTTTTCTCTGAAAGAAGGAGGAAAAGATTATTCACAATCTTTTCAGAGCTCACCTAAGATACAACACTGAATAAATTGCACACAAAAAAAGGGGCCTTCCACACAGATTTCAGCTTCAGTCTAACAAAACAGCTTCAATAAAATATATTAGCCCGCACATCATCATGGATAAAATTACATTTACAGTGTGTAATGGAACATGCTACATTCTAATGCAATGAAATCTTTTTTTTTTTTTTAATGTTAAGTGTTTTGTGTGTGTGTCCCTTGCTATCAGTGTTTAAGTCTAGGTGCATGCTTTAACGAAATACGCAGGGGGCAGAGCCAACGGATGTCTACCCATTAGCAGACGGATGCTACCCCTTGCAGGGAAATTGTTCACCCGTTGCTGTTACAGACTAACTACACTGGACAGCAGCTTAATCAATAACAGCAAATGGACCAGGGACTATTCTAAACTGACAGTGAGGTAGATTAGAAAGTTAAACCCTCTGTTTGATTATCTTCTTGGCAAGTTGGTACAAACCAATGTTCCCTGTTGAAAAAGAAAAATGAGGAGGTTTATAAAACGCAGACCTCCCTCTACTCAAAGAAAGCTATTTTCTAATTGCTGGAAAGGTCTCATTTCCCTGTCTGGGTTCTCCAAGTGATGTGTGGGAAAGGGAGAGAAAGCAGTCGCCGCTCTCGGAAGCCTCAAAGGCAGTGACAAGGTGCAAAGCGGAGCAATGCAAAACGCTTTTGTGGCACTACAAAGCACTGAGCAACTCTGTGGTGACAAACACCTCCAAAGGGAAACAATCCTCACCCGCACGTGTGCGCACACACAGTGTACACACACACAGGCAGAGCAGCCACACAACAGAACCACTGCCTGTAGCTTCACTGTATAAGAGGAGGAACCATTCCAAATTGGCCACCAGGACAGTTCAGCCTCATCAGTGGGTCAAATATTCCACAGAAGAAGCAAGAGGGCCATCACACTCTCCTTGCAACTGATACTCACGATAAATGTGCAGCAGCTGCACTCACTGGTGCTTTCTCTTTATGGAAGAGAAAGGCCAACATGCTGCAGTTACGTCAAACGGAGCTGTGAAAGGGATAAAGAAGCTAGAAAGATGAGGTCTCGGAAGCTTTCTAAGCAGTCCATTGTGCCTCCTGCTGAAAGCAGAGGACAGGTGTCAAGATGTCACACCCTGAAAAGTCAGAAATGATGAGGAATAGCTCATCAAGGGAATCACAGAATGACAGAAGGGTTGAGTTTGGAAGGGACCTCTAGAGATCATCTAGTCCAACCCCCCTGCTCCAGCAGGGCACCTATTAGCAGATAGCACAGTGGAAGAACTAGCTCACCGCAGTGATAATAAAACAGGATTAGAAAGGCAGAACAATTTTAAGGAAAACTAATTAAAAACACTTCTCCATGCCCCACTGTCTTCCAAGTCCATCTCATCTGCAGTATGGTTGATGCTTCAAAGCTAAATATCTCAGAAGACAATCCTCTATTCTCTCTGCTAGCATCAAGATGAAGCATTGTATGCTATGGTAGGTCAGTAGTCTCCTAGGATTACATGTCTATATGAATAATGAGAATAGCTGCATTTTGTTCCAGTTACTGCGAACTAAGAGAACCCTCCTACCTGGCGAATTTGCAGCACACAGGCTTCAACTGGGAAAAGTCTGGGTAGTCTCGAATGAGTATTCAGAGGAAGGAGACGGGATTGTGTCAGATCATGCCGAGCTCGGAGAGCTGGGCAGTACATGCTCTCCAGTGACACAGGCACACCATACAGTCCCTTCCTAACACTGACAAAATAAAAGCCAAGACCAACTACTCACATGTGGTACAGGACGGAGGTACTGATGGATGTAAGTTAGGTGGCCCTCCAGTGCTGATCTCCAAGACTTCCACACTTAGGGGGAATTTGTCTGCCAGCTGCCTAACTCAGTATCTGAGCACACCACCTTGAGCTGCCCTTGATGGGGAGAAATCAGTACCTCCAGGGCTGGGTTCATCTCATTCTAATGTGGGTATCTAAAATGGCTTAAATGAATTGCACCCAACTGCAGGGTCCAGCGATCACAAAGGAACCTAGGGACAGCAGCTCTGATGTCGGTACTTAGGCTGCAGGTGACTAAAGGTAGTTGAGATACATCTTACTGCTGAAGTCCGCCTCTGGAGAGCTGGCACTCAGCCAGGGTGTAGTTCCCAAGTCACAAACCGGGGTTAAAAGGATGGGTTTCCAATGACATCATGATCTCATCTGGAAGTTTTTATTTAGCCCAACCTTTTCTTGTTGAATTTTAAATAGAAGCATTTGAGATTCAGCTCAATGATAGCAGTAATAAACGTCACCATTAATCTCAGAACCCTGATTTATGAGAAAATATTAAAATAACTAAACATGTATAGCTTGCTAAAGCCACAATTGAAGAGAAATATGATAATTATCTACAAGCTCTGGAAGGATGTACACACTAAGGATTTTTTTTTAATAGGGATTTTCAGAAAAATATAGCTAAGAGTAATGTGATTATACTGAGCGAAGTAAAATTTAGGCTGACAGGAAAAAATCCTAATAATGAAATGTATTCTATTGTAATCTTCCAAAGGAAATTGGCTGAAGTCCAATCACATCTAAAGCCAACTGGATGAAGATCCACAGAGAACAATCCTGCATTAGCTGCAAGATGGACTAGATGACTCAACAGCACTTTTTCTTTTTTAAATTCCTATCATTCCACTGTATAAAATAATCCAATAAGCCAAAGCAAGAGGGAAATAGGCTTAGCAGCAACTGCGGTTTCGTCTCTTCTCCAAGGCCCGCATAGCTCAATCAGTGTGTTTTGCAAGAGGGAAAGAACATCTGTATGTGGACAGAGTTCCCTGTCAATTTAATGCTACAAAATCCTGTGTTTGCTTCCCCCTTTCTTTCCCATGCTCCACTCCTTAATAAAACAACACTACCAGAAAAATCGACATTGTTTTCTAAATGCATCAATCATGGTTTTTGCTGCGCCACCTACTCATAATTGGTTTAAGCCTTCCTGATCTCAGATGCCAATTGATGTTAAGCAAAACACAAAAAATAAATAGCCAGTAGACATATTTCCACTGAAATAATCTTGCCACATGTGATCTACGAGTAGAGTAACAGAGCTCTCACAAAGTCATTTCACTCATCTGCAAAATGGTGCAATAATTTTCTCTTTAATTTTGAGGGGACTTTGACATCAATTTTGGAGGGGATAAAGAAGTCTTGTTGAGCCTCTCTGTTAATACACTCTCTGTTGTCTGTGTATTTTGCAGCAGCAAATAACAGAAGACTTTTTAAAGAATCGCTCTTCGATTCATTTGTGGATTTAGTTTCCCTCAGTAGGGAATATTAGATGGTCTTAATAATACATATATAAAAATATTTCCTGAAGAAAGTGTATTAAAGTACAATACTAGCTTTCTAAAACCCATTGTAGCTCCATTTTTCCCCACGGGTATATAACTTTATAATGCAGACCGATTCTCTTCTATCCACTTGATGGAGAAGTCTGAGGTTTCAGAGAATGTGTTTAGCATGTATTGTAGGGGACATCTTTTTCCCAGAAAAAAGAAAAATTAATTAAACATCATTGTCTGCATCATTGTCTGCATAAGAGGTCTGCATGGTCTGCATGACTTTTTTTTTTTTTTTTTCCTCCTTTTTATTTTTTGCCGTAAGTGCCCAAATAAGCATATAACAGCACAGGAAGGATTTCTGTTTTTCAAAAAGAGTATAAATGGAAATCTATGTCTGCAAAGCAGAACAGTGATCAGCAGCTCATAGCTTACACCGCCAGTTTTGAATTATTCAAATAATCTCTGATTTCTTCCCCTTCTCCCTTGAACTTTCCAATCAGAACCAAATTATCTGACTATCTTCTTTCCTTCATCAAAAAAAGTTAAAAGAATTAAAACACTAGAATTTTACTGTATACAGTGTCTTCTCCTCCTCTCTTGTCTTAGCATAACATGAGATGAAACACAAATTACACCCAGCTGCTTGGCTGCTAATTCTCCCTACTGGCAATAGTCAACCCAAGCAACACAGCACCTACATCCCCACATGTGGAACAGAAGCTGCCTTGATAAAAGTGTCCCAGGCACTTTTAATAGGTCCTTAAGTACGCTGATAGAAAATGTTTGGCACATTGTAGCTCAAAGGGGTTGGACATGAACTGCTGTGTATGTGGGACAGGGCTCAAGGAGCAGCTGGAGATCCTGTAAGACGGAAACCCGTGAGAAGGGAGGCGCTGGGGGGCCCAAATGCAGACGTATGGGCTGCAGGGGAAGGCACACGGTGGGGACAGTGAGCAGCGATAGAAACAGGCGGAAAAGAGCATCTTTTCAGAGGGGGAAGGAAACAGCATTTTAATACCTGCAAAATAACTGTGAGGCAGAAGACATTGCCTACAAGAAAGGCCTAAAAATGTTGCAAGAATCTCCTTTTATTCTGCGGTTTTGTATGAGCTGGCTAAAGAGTTATACAAGTCCCACACAGAGAGGTGGATCAAAGAAGAGGAAAGATTTTTTAAAAATGTATTTTCTGCAAATCGTCATTAAGAAATCAATTTTATTATTCTTAATCAGACAGCTATTCCTAATCATGATATTTTAATCAAAAGCTAGGATTGTTGTAATTATTCACTGATCTATAATGTTGAATTTTTCCAAAAAAAGAGTTGACAGAGGAAATATTTTCTTTCTGTTTCAACTACAAGTGTAGGAATTAACCACTTAAATATAATCATATATAATGACTGCATAAAGCCCAGCTTGAAGGGTGCTTTTTTCTAGCAGTTAGCAAGACTCTCAATACATTAAAGATGCTACGGCAAGAAAAGGCCGTCAGAGCTATAAAGCAAAGTATACTTGATTTCTTTGTCCCGTTTATTGCATGCTTTGCTGTGTTAAAAGAAGCATGGCCATGCAGCCATGCAGCAGGGATGAAGAATACTTAACTCTCCTACTTCAGGTTTCTGCATTCGAATGGAAATATCTGGAGAGATGGATGATTTAACATTCACAGGAAACAACTGAGTGTTCATCCACAGGGAGGAAAGAAAAAGAGGTAGGAAAGAAAAAGAGAGATGGGGGGGGGTGACTTTGCTCACAGAAATTTTCCAGAGGGAATTTCATTGGACTTGTGGTTAACACTTGGAAAGCTTAAAAATAATGACTGGGAAAAA
>VZSV01000044.1:4343423-4388814 GCA_013398735.1 Nothocercus julius | reverse complement strand
AAAAATGCCATCTGCAGTGGGGTGATCCCTTTTCAGTTTCATTATTTCAGACTGTCTCATCCAGCAGATCAGAGTTTTCTCTCTTCAGAAAATAATCTGGCTCTGGTTTAGCATTGTGCATTCTGCGTCCATCACCAGGAAGCAGAAGTTTTGGGGGTCATTCGTGTAGTTCACTGACTTTAAGGAAAACAAAAATGCTCAAAATTAAGTCCTCTCACCAGCTCCATTTTTTATTGGAAAAATAAGGTGAAATTGAAAAACTGATTTATTTTTTTTAAAGAAAAGAGGATAATTTGAAAGCAAGTAAAGCATTTGAGGGCTCAGGATATTGCGCATTTGTATTTAAGAGCCCTACTTCAGGAGGGACTCCAGGTCCAGGTGGTGAAGTAGAAGGAAGAAATAGTATAGTGATACTGTGAGGTAGGATAGGAGCTGTGGAGCATTTGTTCTTGTTTTAGGGTGAGCAAAAGGAAACATTCTCAGCTTGAGAAATCAGAGAGAGCTGTGCTTTTCAATGCCAAATTATTTCCCACCCCCTCACATACACAACAGCAGAAGCTGAAGGAAATTAAAATTCAGAAAGATTGGAAAGGGGGAAAAAAAAAAAAAGCCTTTCTTATTCTTAAAATGTATATTTTGGGCAACTGATTCTTGATCTTTTAAGCTTAGACAGCTAACAATAGCACATCTATAGTTTTGTAAGCTCTCTATATGACTGTGAGATTTTAAGGTACTGTCATGAAGACTCTTGCAAGGTTTTATGTTTAGGTGTTTCTGTGTTTGTGGGGAGAATTTTGGGTAGTGGAGGGAGGGAGAAGAGGAGGCTGATCATCTTTACAAACTATCCCTATATTTCTGCAGTGTGTCCCAGAAGCTTATATGTACTAAGGCTTGCTGTATTTAGTAGGTGAAGCACTTGAAGATCCTTGCTGGCAAACTGAAATGCTCCTGGGCTCCCCCTCCACTGTGTAATATTACACCGAGCAGCTGTAACAATTACAGGGTCTTTTAAACTAGAAACACTTACTGAAAAGATATCAAAATTTTCTTGGCGTTCTGAATTATAAGAAGATCCTAATTCATTACAAATGAGTGTTTAAAATGTACTATAACTACACAAGAAAATCCAGTAAGTTTATATGCATCAATTGTTGCCATAGTGGTGAAGCGTCTGTGAGTGCAATTGCATTACCCAATTAAGCCCCAAATTGTCAAATTTATCCATGCAGTGCAGGCACATCCTATTTTAAAACAACCCCGATCAGTTAGATAATGCTCCCTTCTGCATAAGAAACCATTGATCATAGAAAAAAAAAAAGTTTTCCATCTCTCTCTCAGAACCCCAAGTAGCTTGAATTTTTCAGCTTAAGCCCTCCTAATACAGGGAACTAAATGTTGAAAGCATTATAAAGACTCTGTAATTCCGAAAATGGGGTTCAGATGCACAGTTCTCACAAGTTCAAAGCATTAGGTCCTCGAAATGCCACCCCCACTGCAATATCAAAATACCACATTATGGTCCTCCTCAATTAGCTTCCTCTGTGGATTCAGGTAATAGAAACTTCTTGTCCACAACCTACACAAATTAAAATATTTCTCTAGAAATGTATTTGACTAATCAAGATTTAATGTTTAGAGATGAAAGAGTAGTCATCTTCTTTGTTCTAAGCCCAACAAAAAGAGTGAACCCAATATACTAGTACTAACTGATATAGGAAACATAATATATATTTTCAGACTTTATGTGCTGTTCTCTACCTGGCCTTTTTAAGCTCATCTTTAAATAAATAAATAAACAAAATCATCTTCTTGAGACGCAGCGTGTCCTTTCTCTCCATTAAGAATAGCAAGTATGCTCTGGCACGCAGCTTTTGAAGAGTTTTCATCTTATGCTCAAGTCGGGGATTGCAAAGTCTGTTGCCTGCACGGCATTTTCACATTACTGAAAGAGATATTCGAGCCATTAACAATACCAGTTTGAATTTTAATGGGTCTGTTCCGAAGAAAAATAATTAACGTATGCTTGACTTCCCATATATTAGACAAAACAATAGTAGTCACTAAATTGGTATCTTCTGTGGCACAGCATAATTCCAGCTGTCTTGGTCATGATGAGTTGTGCAGCTGACTCATCCCAGAGACACGCATCATATAATGAGAACAAACACAAGTCATTTGCAATGTCAAGAATTAGGTTTTAAGTATGACAGAGAAGGACATAGGGCCATATGAGGAGGAGCTACCTAGAAAGCAGCAGCCAGCCAGCCATTACCTCTCTGAGTCACAGAAAATCCCTGACAGGTGGCTAATTGATAATATCATATCACATAGCAATCTCTGCTCTGTCAGCTTGATCGTTAGGCTTCAAGGGAGGGCACGCAACCCTGGCTTTCCACCATCCCTGAGTTCATCGTGTCGCATCGAGTGCCTGACTTACAAGACCCAGATCCCTGCAGAGTTGAATTCTTGCAAGAAATATTTATGGCCTACAACTGGGGCTCAAATCTGTCTCAAACAGCAGCATAGAGAAACTCCTGAAATGTTGTGTTCCAGTGCCTGTGGCCACCGACACGGCACCGGTGGATGTCACCAGGAAATCAGGGCACTGAATCTACCCAAGAAGTTGTTGTAAGGTCCTGCTACGTGATGTTTAGGGACATTAGCTGAAACGAGCGAAATATGGAAATGATTAATAGCATTGAGCTTGGCAGGTAGGTTCTTATCACGGCGTGTACACTCAGCAGTATGTGGGTTCTCCTTGGTGACAAAAACAGGATGTGGAGAAACCAGATCAGATAACAGGGGAAGTCTGTAAAACTCAGGCCTGTGCCGGGGATTGTATTTATTAGCACAGCCATTCAAGCCGTCTTATCCTTAGTATAAGGAGCAAAATAAACAGAACAAGCTCAGCTGTCAGGGTACCACTGATTAATCAGCATGTTTTCCTGTATCACGGGAAAAACAGAGACACATCTCAACTACCTTCCACCTCTGACTTAGCTTCTTCCTATGTTCCCCAGGGCAAGACATGGAGCCTAAGGCAACTGAGATGCCTGATAAGGGGCCTATGGTTGCACGGAGCAAATCCAGGCTCCCACTGTGTTATTTTGCCCTATGGTCTGGAGAGAGGAAGGCACTTCCAAAATGCAGTGCAAAACATAGCTGGGCTGAATCGCTCTCTGAAGCTGCGCTTTCTCTTCACTGCATGCGAGAATAGGTGATCTGAAAGATCCTATCTGGATTCATCCCGCCTCCTTCTTGGCATAACAAACTCTCAGTCCAAATTTAGCATGCCAAGGCTTAATCTACTCATCATTTAACTCAGATGTCCATAAAATTATTGCTGGGGCTCAGAAAATATGAAAGTGGCATGGTAGACAAACTCCTGCTTCCATCAATCAGATTTTCATTAACATCATTCATCCTCCTCTTTTCATCCTGAGCAAAATCTGCATTCTCTCTTTACCACGCAAATACCCCTTATATAATAAATACTGCAACACTATAAATACTTCAGTGTCCCTTTTTCCCTGTGGGGAACATGTTTCTGTCCTGCTTTATGGTGAAAAGCTTTTACAGACCTCAGGACACGTATTAACATTTTTTTCTAACCTAAGCAAGCTACCTCCAATGCAAGTCTCCTATAGGATCCTCCTAGTAAGGAAGGGCACTGACGTCCAAGCTTTTCAGCTCTACCTGTTGGGCTGTGAATCTCTGAAGAGGAATGTCTCTTCTAAGATCTGTCACCTGTGGGAGGCCTAAGCTAGACCCTCCTCCAAAATGAATGAGGTGCGAGTGGTCTTTTTTATTTCTTTGTTCTCCTGCTTGGTCCCTAAGAGGATTTCCTAGATACTATTCAGGGAAGGAAATAAATAAAAATAAATAAATAAAAGAAGAAAATGAAAGCTCATCCTAATAGTGGTCTTTAGCCACAAAAACTGCAGATTAAATTAAAAAAAAAAAAAAGAAGAAGAAGAAGAAAAAAGAGAGGTCTCTTTTCTGATATTCTGCTTTATCCATGAAATTTGTCCCTCTTTTCTTCTTCTAGAAAATGCACAAAAGCCAGAAACAGAAGTCTATCTTGCCCCACCTGTGATATTCATCCAACAGTTCTCAAAAAGCCTGTCTGTACACTGAAGGAAAAAAATAAAAACCTGTGCAGTGAACATAACCATTTGCAAGCAGAGGGACATTATCTGAGTGTAACCAAGAAGAGGCAATGGCAAGAACGGGTCTGGTAGTAATTACTCCCTGACATAATAAAGCTGTCAAAATCTGAGACCTAAAGTAACCCCCCTTCCTATTTTTTTTTTTTCCACAGCTCTCCTGTATCCAACCACTTATCTTTTGACCCATCTTCACAAATGTTGATTCCTCAACAACCTTGCTACAGGCTTTCAGGGAGAACAGTCTATGACAGAGAGGCAGATTTTCATATACAGTCACTGGAAAAGAGTGTCCGGGACAATGTCTTATGCTGTGCTATTACCTCCTCTGCCACAAGAACTGTTTCTCCTGGAAGAATTTGATTTCCTTACTTATCAACACCTTCCTCCGTACAGCCGCGTGTTTCCTCTCACCCTCCTTCAGTCACATAGCGCCAACATCCTGGAGAAGGTGAAGGGCTGCATGTGTTAATGAAAGACCGATTAGGAATTGAGTGCTAATGGAATAGGTGCTGCACCCCACATTGCCGTGGGATTTTCTACCAACTATCAAGCCAGCACACGTGTGCACAGGTAGCAAATACCCCATGGAGAGGCACTTGTGCACCTTGCTATTAGCCTTAAACAGATTTTCCAGCGCCTGAGCAGTGACCTGTTAATAGCTCACATAATGAAAAACAGCACTGAAATGAGTCAGTGTGCTTGGCAAATTCAGATCATTAACCATGAGAAAGCGCTTCAAGTGGAACCAGGGGGAAACACACACCCCAGGGAACATTAAGTAGAGAAGTCTTATTAGTTGCGAGCAAACAGGTGCCACATTCCACTGGAAAAAATGGGGCGGGCTTCTTCCGTTCCCAGTGCAAATTTCTCTCAGGTAGGCTAGATCCCACCTTCCACAACAGAATAAATGCCAGACTCTGGCATCTCCTACCAGCTGACTGGAAGGAAAATCTGTAAGAAATAAATTGCGGGAGAAAACACACGGCTCATACAGCTGCAGGCTCACCACGGTGCTAACAGAGCCCGAGCAGGCAGGGTTTAAGAGCAGTCCCTATAGAGATCCATAGAGTGCATGATGCGGTAAGGAAAGCCTGGGGGCCCTCTGGGAGCACTGCAGCAGGTGCCAGCTGTGCATCACCAGGTGGCGGCTGCTGTACTTGGCTGCAGACAAATGAGTTTTTCACTGAAAAAAAAAAAAGAAAAAAAAAATGACACTACAGAAACTACAGACAAGTTGTTTCACCAATAGTGTCACCAGAAGGAAAGTGAGGGACAAAATCTGAAGTAGTCTGTACCAGGGCTGTAACTGCTCCTCTTGTACAGTTCCTGCATTGCAGTGACAACTCCTGGGCACTGCATACACATGAGGTGATGGTGGCCCTGCACTGGCTTTAAATACTCAGAGAGGCACCTAAACCACAGTTTGGGAAAACCTGGCCTAGGTCTAAACATTTTAACCATTCTAACAAGGCATTCAAAACCCAAGCATTTTTTTAAAAAAAAAAAAGGTGAAGAAATGCAAGGAAAAAAAAAAAAGTTTTCACCCACCCAAAGCATTATTTTTTATAAGTTTCTCTATCAGAGTACAAATGAGTGTAGATTTTATGTTAGCCCAAAATTACTATTTTTTTAAAGCATGGCTTAAGAAGTGCTTTGAGAAGTTAATTGCTTGCACTGCTTTATTTAGGAGCAGAGCACATGAACAGGATATTTGTTCTCCCAGGGTTTGCAGAGAAATAGTCTCTAGGCTGTACCTAAGCTGCCCGAAGAACCCCCAGGTTTTATATTTACAGCAATCACCCACTTCTTTTCAGGATTCTCCGGTTCTAGACTTTATCCTGGAAACATGACATATACTTAGTAATTCTCCATATTTCACTTTTATGAAATCGGAAGGACTCCTTTGATGTAATTTTTTTCTCATAAAAGAGTGATATGATGTCCCTTTGACAGGACAGGATGTTACACTAATGTTTTAGATGCCTATCTCTGTGAGCGAGTCTGAAGCTATACACACAGCTCTCTTGGCTTCATTTCCTTATCTGTTTTATGTGCATGTACAGCTGGAAATGGACATATAGAGGCTTTAACCTTCCACGACACATCTGAAAAAGTAAACCACCAAAATCTGTGCAGTTCCGCATGCCAGAAAGCCATCTGTATACAAGTTAATTGCTTTTGGTTTGAATAGCTTCCATTTTTATCCTGCCATCTACATTTGTACCTATTCAGTGGTTCATTTTGGCCACAGCAGGGGAACACATCCCAATCCAACTCTTCCATGTTCCCAGACCCCTCGCCTCTAGCCTGCCCTCGAATCCTGCCCTCCCTTCAGCATCTCTCTCTATTTGTCTCAGAAACCAACAGAGTAAGCCTAAGGAGCTCTATTTTCACCAACACTTCTGCACACTGAATTACCGGGCTGAGTAGATGACAGGAGCAAGCACGGGTTTATTTTCTGGTTTCCCAAGCCCACTTACTTTGCTATGACAAACTAGAGCTGTCCAGAAGCAGCAAATTCAGCACAGTTCAGCCGTGAGCAGAAGGAACAGCAGTGTTGGACCATGCAACCCCTTCACCCGACTGCTTTTAAATACAACCAGCTGCTCTTTTAGTCATTAAATCTGCAGCTACACATATGTATGTGTGCACAGTAAATTAAAAATGCAAACCACACTCAAAAATAAAATCCCTGACATTGCAAGAACATCACTGGTCTGATTCACATTTGTAATTAGTGGTAAGACTTTAAGTAATGAGCAAAAAATAATCAGGACTTTTTTCGTGGAGGAAATGAGTGTGGCCTAACTAGTGAAAATAAAAATAAAGTTAACACTAAACACTTCTGCTTTGTACGCTCTAATCAGATTTTGCTAGCTCTGGCAGATCTTTATTAATGACCCCATAAAAGTGTCAATATTATCTAAATAAATCCACTATTTTCTTCAAATATTATCATCTGCAGATCTCATCTTGGAATGCAGTTTCTGTTAGAGTTTGTGTACAAAGCAGAAAGTTGTTTCATAGGCAGGCTTAAGCTTGCAATATTTACTGAACCCCAAATGAGAAAGCATTCAGAGTTAAGTACATGGAAATGCTAGCAAAGAAAACATGCACAGCAACTTTCCTATATTGACAGAAAGTCTCTTTGAAAAAAAATAGCTATGTCATCAAAATGTCTCTATGAATATATAGAAATAAGTGCTTTTTTTAAAAAATACGTCTTTTAAACATCGTCTGCTAGCTGCAGAAACAACAAAAAAAACATACAGTGAGTCACTGTGGCCCTTCAGGAACAATTAAACCAAAATATTATTTGTAGTGGCCTTTCCAGTTTGTTTTACAGTTATGATCAAAAGTACACTGTCACCCTGTGGACACGCACTATCAACTTTATTTCCCGTTCTTACTGAGAAATAGAGCTGTTAATGTCAAGGAATATTAAAAATTAGCTGCTCTACTAAATTTGGTCTATCTAGCTACCTAGAAATTCTCAAGAGAGGCACCATTCGTTATGGACAAACTAACCTTTATTCAAAAGTGAAGCGGTATGATCAAAATGGGCAATTCATAGCCGACTGCCATGGTCATGATCCTCTCAGAGTAGCTATGTCATAGACAGCCCCAACTGAAAGGTTGTCAGAGCAATTTCCAAAACTTTTTTTTTTTCCTAGAAGTATCCAAATTAATTTTGTTTGTCAAAAACGATGTTAATTGCCTAGCACCTGCTCTTGCGGGTTTACCTATTTCTTATAATTAGCTCCAAAAAAGAAAGCAAAAGAAAGGTTTCAGGTCATACCCCTGCACCACTTGTTTTTCTGAAGTAAAATTATGCTTCCATTTTTTACAGATACATAGAGGTTTAATATAAGGAAATATGCTCTCCTACATAGAAATACTATACTATTTTGACACTAATCATGTACAGAAGATCCATCCATGTACATTCAATGCTCCTATTATTGCAATACTAAACATTTCAAACATTTTCAAAGCACCTATGACATACAGACACAGAGGCAGATTGAAACCTTAATATAATTAAAGTTTATGGACAAAATTTAGGCAAAAAAAAAAAAAAAAAAAACCCTAAGAGGGAAGTCCAAAAAGCACCCCCGGGTGTCTGATAGCTCAGTTTTCACTTTGGGCTTCCATGCCCAGTAACACTTGCGTTTGGTCAATGCTGAGCAGACCTCAGGGGATGGCCCCACCTCAGATCCAAACCTGAGTGCCTCACATCTGTCCCTCCTAGTGCCCGCTGGGAAGCACGCTCGCGGAATATCTTTGGGATAGTCCCTGCAAAACACAGAGCAGAGACCAATGCATTGTTCAGAAGCCTGGTAAGTTCCAAGGACCTCATTTATTTTAACTGGTGACAACTTTCATGTGATTCATGTAAATAGTTCTCAGAAAAGAGACCAGATCCCTGGGACACCTTCTGTCTCTGTCTCCTTGAATATCCTAATCATTTTATCACAAAGTCTCGTTCTTTCTAGTTTGCTTTCCTATCTCAGTGAAGTCTGAATTCACTTCTGCTCAGAATAACAGTCTCAAGAAAGCACAAAGCTGTTCCATATAAACTGGATGGTGCTCAGTCTTTGAGTCATCTCCTTGAAGTGGCAAGGATGATCTTGGGACCCCTCCGGGTGGAAAGTGCTTTGGACACTGTTTTTTTCCCCCATTAAGAGTGAGCAAAGTCCTGGGCTGTAAAAGAAGTACAGCAGTTCCTTGCCCTGTACTACCACGTTCTCATTTAGGATAGTCCTCCTTTGGAAAAAAATAAATAAATAAAAGAAAAACACAACAGCTGGGGACATGATTTCAGAGGAGGTTTCTGAATCCTGAGTGTTCCTCCTTGCACCCAGAGGTGCAAGGTCCAAATCTAAGGTCCAGATTTAAAATCTGTAGTTTCTTCAGCATTTCTTATTGCTTAGCTTATACACACAGACACAGACATACACAGCATTCAGAGGGGATTATTGAGATATCTGCCCAAAGGTATCTGTAGTTAGCCAGATGAAGTGTTCCAAGGGCTGTCCAAGATGGACCTTGAACTGGCCCTGAGGATGACATTCTGCCTTTTTCCTGTAGCAACAGGGGAGCTTCGAGAGGTCATCAGGGTCTAATATTTATGGGCAACTCGAAAGACAGATAGTCTGATCTACCTCGTAACAGCCTTGCACTGCTCTTACTTCAATAGAACGGTCTCTGGTTTGTAACAATATGGGATCAGCATCAGGTCCCTGGTTTCCAGCTGCAAAACATCCTATAGTATCATGGCAGGACACTTCAGAAAGACCATCACATGCCCTTGAGCCAGCCAAAGTTCTTCCCCTCTATAAACAATAACTCGCCAAAATGCATTACAGTTGCTAGCTTTATGCTTGGCATTTTCACTGCATGGAAGAAAAACCTTTTTTGGAGCCTGGACAGTAACTAAAGTGTCCATAACAGGAAAGCAGATATTCCTATAACACTGAAAATGGCAACTGAAGAGCAAGAGTCTTACAAAGACATCATGAATTAGCAGAAAACTAGTTTGGAAAGATAAGATATTAAACAATTTCTGTGGGGAATAAGAACAGTGTAGATTATTTACTTTGCTTTAATTACTTTGGCATACTGCTAGATTAGTTTTCGTACGCTACTAGATTTTCATAACCTTAATTTTGCAAATGCAAAGAAGCAAGTTCATGTTCTGAATATTTAAAGTTTGCTGTATCCTTATTATCTTGTCCTGTGCTGAATATTGTGCCAATCAATTCACAAATAAGATGGTTGTAGCCCTAGTTATAGCTTCCCTTTTTAAATTATTATTATTACAGTGATGCAAACAGTAACCTTAATTTCTAGGTATGCTTTCCTGACTTGCTTTGCATCTATGTACATGTGTTGTGACAAGAATGCACTGTTACCACAAGCAATATCCAAATAAGGATAATAATCAAGTTTTTCTCAAGCTTTCAATGTAGGTCACATTAGGTCATCTTCTACTCTGCTGGAACATTTTACTTTGATGGAAAACTGATACTAAGCCAATTTCTGTGGGTTATAACTTACAAAAACACACTGTAGCATTTGAAAGAAGTTTCACCATAGACTTTATGAAGTGTTTAATAGGCCCTATAGTTATGGACCATATTACAGCACAACACTAATAAAATAGCAGTTTTAGACTCTCGATTAAACAAAGCATAAAGAGACTTTTTAATAACTTGTCCTACTGTTTTCGTACTAATATGAGATTTATGAGGACCTGTGCTGGCTGACATAAGGGACTCATTTTCTCCTTGATTCCTTCCTTCCTATTGCAAACTACTTTAAGGATGTAATTCATAAGACATCAGAATTATTCTTTTCTTTTTTATTTCAAAAAGAACCTGGTATCTGAAAAAACTGAAAACAATGCTATTTCAATACATTTAAACAAGCAACACTGTTCAAGAAACAAAGTTCTTTAACAACTGGATTATGACCTGTAAATACTCAAAACTAATTTGTCACATTTAATTTCACTTTAGCAGGTTTGATCACAAGTACAATTAAAGAATCGGGGACCTCACTGTGGCACAGGCAGAATAGGAGGGTTTCCACTTTATTTGGTGTGTGTACAAGTACCTAAGATAACGAGGCTACTACTGCTCCTACACAAACACAGAAATCCAAAGAGATAATGAAAATGGAGATAATAGTAAAATAAATACTGATCAAGCAGTAAATACCTATACACCTATAAACAATTTAAATTGCAGTGTAACCCTGCAAATACTTGAAGAAATACTCCAGGCAACATGATCACAAAGTTAATTTATAGCCAACTGGGAGAAACTAAAAGGTTCAAGCTAATTATTGCTTTGCAGCTGGGCTAGAGGCGTGACAAACAGAGCTGTGGAGAAGAGCTCACACAGAAATATAAATAACTGTAGCTTCACCTTGTCTCCTCTCTGCTACTTGCAGGTAGGGCACAACAACAGGGCTCTTCAGTAAGCAAGGAGGCCACCTCAGAAGTCCCCCTTTTCTGATAGCTCTGATCTGTGCTCTGCTCTTCATCATTCTTCCCACACAGCCCAACATGTGGCATCACCCACTTTATGACGGGTTTGCTGCCTTCATCTCATTGTTATTTTTTTTCACCTTCTCCTTCCAAAAGCTGCATGATATCCAATGTGCCTGTCCTTCATGGTCCAAAAAGGAGAGTGGGCCTGGCCCCAGTGGACTGCTGAGAGCATTTACTACGACAGTTACCAAAGCAAGGGAAAACGCAGTGCTGTTGGCAAAATAAAAGCAGCATTATAAAGGGGCAATTTGGAAAGAAAACATTGAAAGAGATGATTCACAATCAAGAAAAGGAAAAACAGGAAGGTGAAAACCTGCCTGGCTGCCACCCTGTGCCCCGTGCTCTGGGTGTCCCTGCTGGAGCAGGGGGGTTGGACTAGATGATCTCTAGAGGTCCCTTCCAACCTCAGCCATTCTGTGATTCTATGAAATAAAAATTCCAGAAGATAGGTACTTAGGGGGCTTATTCCTGCAAAAAAAAAAATGGTTTGTTTTTGTTTGTTTGTTTTTTTGTTTTTTTTTCAGAATTTGCTAATAAAAGCATGAAGGAAAACTACAAACTTACTAGACTACAGCAAGCGAAGGGGAAAAGAATGAACTCAGAAAGATGGTCATATATATATTTTTAGATACCTTCCTATACATTTGAGTATCTAGATCTGAAAATAATAATTACAATTACCATCTAGTTTCAAATTATTAAAATGATAACATTTGCTTTAAAAATGTCAGTGTTTGTTTGTCATGATATGCAGGAAACAGTTTTTTCACCATAGATGCATTTAAATATTAGTATCAAAAGTAATGTGATTCAAAGTGTTCTCTCTGAAAGGATTGACACCTGGACAGAGTATGGTCTCTAACAAAAGTTTAGCAGGTATGTGTTTTCATGAGAGCTACAATATAAAGAATATCCAGTGTGCAGAAAGTTCTTTCCAAGTGAGGAAAAAAAAATCTATATATGAGCAGGTCAACCCGAAAAAAGAAAAAAGCAGAACATATACCAAGATGCCTCTTTGTTTAGTGTGCATGTAATTCAGTTACCAGTGAGGAAGCACTAAAATGGTTGTGATCCATAAAGATGACAAACCAGGGCTGATGCACTAGTACCTGGTCCCATGACCCTTTTTATATATAGCGTATGCCATAGTATACAGATATATGATCTATTAAAGAATGTTTCCAGGGAAATATGTGGACATTTTGGACTCACACTTTCAGGGGCTCAGAGGGGAAACAGCCAAGTCACAGACTACAAAAATATATAGTGAAGGGGAATATCCTTTTCTAGGAACTTGGAAAGAGCAGTAAGAAAAGGCCTGTGGAACTGGCTAGCCACTAAGATCAGAGAATCATAAATTTGTATGTTAATTCATGACTTTTCCATATTTGAGTAATGAACTGTGTGCCAAAACACCAAGGGCTTGCAGCAGCTTCAGGCATGCCATCAATTATTCTCCTTTTGATCAAGCCATTAATTGCAGGGACTCGCACAAAGCCATCTAAACGTTCTGGGTACATGCAAACCCATCAATCAGAAAACAATGATATCTCTGTTTAAGATAAAATCTAAAGTCCTTATTATCTTTATTTTTGATTCGCAAATCTGTTTGCCAAAGAGACTTAAGCTGGCTCAGCAGGCTCTTCAGATTCCCTGAGCGTGCACCTTCGCCAGCAGGTGCCTAATCTGTTCTAGCCACGCTTCACGTTGCATTAGTTGAAAGGGCCCCTGTTCACCACCAGGTTTGAGGTGCAAAGAAGGCAAAATTCCGTCTTTCTCTTGACAATAAATGATGCAGAGTTGGGCAAGAGTTACCAAAGAGTACACAGCAATTTCTCGCTGCTAATCCCAGCAGTAGCACCGACACTGATTAGCTCTCAGAGGAATCCAGTTAAAGATCATGTCCTACAAGCGAACAGAAGAAATCATCATGAGGCAATGCTGTACTTTTGGCGTGATAAAGCTTCAAGGACAGGGCTTTTTCCCCCAACTCTTTTCTGTCATACAGAAGGATTTAACACCATAATATTGTAGTTTTATATTTGGTATTATTTTCCTGTTTATGTGCAAAACAGAAACAAATATTGTAGCTTTTATTGAAGAATAGTGTGTATACTGATCTAGAGAAATTTCAAAACTATATGCTCTATGAAAAAAAATAAGCCCAATGCTGATCTACAGTTTCCAAGAGAAGTATTTCATAAAGAGTTGTCCCTCGAAGTACATGCACATTACATTTGAGGATTTCTTTCGCATTTTTAAATCATATTTTAAAGTTTTAAAGTTTTCTTATGTTTGTCTAAGACATAAATTAATTTCTGGAGTAAAAGACAAACAAGAAGAGACTGAGGAACTCAGTTACTTCAGCCTCAATAGGATAAGGCCCAGGAGAGACTTTACTGTTGTCCACAGCAACATCCTAGGAGGGTATAAAGTGAAGACAAACTCTTCCCAAAGGTACACAGGGACAGCGCAAAAGGCAAATGACACATTTTTTAACAAGGTACATTCCGATCAGATACAAGGAAAAAAAAAAAATCACCATAAAGATCACCAAGCAGTAGAACAGGTGCCCACAAAAATTGTGCCATCTCCAATCTTGGATATGCTCAAAATCCCACTGTGCAATGCCTGAGCAACCTGATCCATTGGACCTCTTTTGCGGGGGAGGGAGGTGTCAGACCAGATGGCCTCCAGAGATTCATTCCAGCTTAAATTGTTCCAATGCTATATACAAACTCTATATACCTCTTAGAGAGAGGAGGTATTAAAACAGAGAAATGTTTAAGCACTTATGTAAAAGAAAAAGCTGATTAAATAACAAAAACTGATCCTTTGTGGTATCTCTGTTTATCATGGCAAGACTCTTAATGTAAAACTACAGCCATGTACTGTTGCTAATATCTTTCTGCATCTAAGGTAATAGCACCTAATAAATGCACCTCTGTTGCGTAAATCATATATGACTGAACATTAGGTCTTTTAAATAACATAGCGAACACCGGTTGACCATGAAGAGAAGTCATCCTTTAGGTTGTTATTAATAGGAATCCAAGCCACAGTATGCATCCTCCCACTAATTCCCATTTGATTAGACATGCCATCAGCACACTCAGGACCTTTCAGCCATGAAAGGGGCAGGCCCCACTTTTCACATCGTCTCCTAATACTGGTGAATTAAGCAGTTTAAAGACAAAAAAAAACAAAGGGTCAGGAGGGTCAGGACTTCATATACATAAGGGGAAAAAGAGGTTTCAAATGATCTGTACCTCAGGTCCAGAGGACAGCAAGAAATATACATTTGCCTATAGGGTACAAATTTCCCTTGTTTTATCCAGCCCTCAGAAAACACCCTCTTCCTATATTAGTTTAGCACTATACAACGGCCCTGAGAGTAGTTGAGTCTGTCTGTGGTCCCACCTTTCCATCACAGAGGTTGCCCCACTCCTTTTCTTCAGGAGGTAGTATCAGAGAAGTAGCACAATCTTGTTTAAATGCCATTGTTATTAACTATTTCCTTGATGTTAACAATAGGTATTGTGCCATTTCCCCACAAGTCTGCAGACAGACCAAAAGCCACAGCCACCCAAAAGGTTCAAACCATCCCAGTGCAATGGGTGTTCTTCAGCATACCACTCACTTCTCCTAAAACCAAGCAAAACCAAAAGTCTGTCACAATGTCCTCGTCAGAACAATGTAAAATTCAGTTTGTTCAAATGGAAAATAAATATTCAAAGGTTAAGTGTCCCAACTGTAACATCACATCTTATATTTACAAAAATCTGGCATCATAAAACTCTATAATGAGACACAGTTCTCAGTCTGCCACATTGAAGTGCTGCTGATTCCAAAACCCTTGATGAGGAATCCAGTTTGAGCACGAGAAGTCCGAGGTAAGAGTTACAGGTCCCTCATGTGCTCTGTCACAAGTGCTGAGTAAAATTACAGGCAGTTGCAAGGGAGCTGAAAGATCAAAGAAATAAGTTTTGCAGAGAAAACCAAAAGAGGCGTTCCAGTCCTGTGCAATTCACAGCGTGGCTGGGAAAGTCTCTTCTCCAAAACAAGCAGGTGCCGTCATAGGAGCACTAAGGAACACAAATACAACAGGCAATGCTACTACCACTGTCAGCATTGCCACTGCAGCAAAAAATAAAAAACAATCATAATAATAAAAAAACTTCCTATTTCTGATGAAACATTTATTTATTTTAGATCTGAGGACTTTGACTTCCTTAGGAAGTGGTCAGGGTTCTATAAACAAATGGATAAGAATGGAGTTCATCACATGAAAAGGGGGAAAATATCTTCACACACCGACTTATGATTTCAGTTGAAAAATACTTTAAGCTAGGACTGGTGTGGGGCAGAAAGGAGTCACAAAACCATGTGGCGAGGTATGAAAAGAACATTAAGAGGAGTCTAAAAGTCACAGGAGTAAACTAATTCAGAAGATCACTAAAAAAGGATAGCAGATCAGTCTACTGGAAGTTGGAGATACAGTATAACAGTGGAAACAAATTTTAGAAGGCAGATACCTAAATAAAATATCATTCAAGTGGAGAAACAGAGATTTACAAACCCCAAGTGTCTCAAATATGCATACAAAGAGGTAGCACTAATTCAAAAGGACCAGCAACAAAAAAAATAATAATAATAATAACAACAACAACAGCAATAATGCATTGTAGATAAATGATACAGAATTGCTCTGAGTTCCAAGTCATAAAGAGATTTGGACCTTGTGGCAACTTCCAAGTTATGATTACAAATGGCATAGAGAAGAACAGGAACACTCCTGTAATAGAAATCTATGGCAAACCGCCAAACCGGGGAAATCAGGAAGATTTTCTGAAAACTGGCAGAACCACCCAAGGTACAGGACTAGAATAATATGTGTTTTAAATATTCACACATCTGGAATAGTTGGGAAAAAAATACATCAGGACATTTTGTTCAGCAAAATTCCAGAATAAATTAAAGTCAGCTTTTAATATAGAAAGCAAAAGCGCATCTAGTAAAGGCAGGGGGGAAAGGGACAGGTCTTCTATATTTAATTCTAATAAACTGGGAGAAACAGCTTAAAACTGCTAAGGTTGTAAGGCCTGGGTGACAGTAAAGTAACAGAGTTCATGATCCTGAGGATGCAAAACCACAAAATAACAAAGCATTTAACAGCACACTTTAATAAGTGACCAAAGCATTTTGATATCGGTGCTGTCTAATCGGAAAAATACTCAGAAAACAATCATTGAAATCACAAAGGCAGTGCGTAGAGCTTCACAGGGTTGTGTTTCAGGTCCAGTGCTATTCAGTGTTTGTATCAATGGCTTAAACAGTGGAACAGAAGGTATGGTAACGAAATTCACAGGGCTGAGCTCTAAGCAAGTATCTCGGAAGCCAGGATGAGGATTTAAAGTCATATGGGTAAATTGGAGAAATGGGATGGGAGTCAGCTCCAGACTGTAGACAAATTACTTTTGCAGTCAACAGAGAAGAAGCCAAATACAGTTATTGGTGTTTGGGAGACTGTAATGAGACTCTTCAGCTGATCCTAAGTAAGACATGTCCAATTGGCCAGATTCCATTAACTAGATCTCCACTGACTACACTGGAAATTTAGAGATCTAGCTGACATACAGATATATATTTAGGCACTTACATTCAGATATTTACAGCTTGAGGCTGAATTCAATCTTGAGGCAAGCATGAAAGAGAATTTATTCAGTGGGGACATGTAGAAGAAATCTGGATGTGAATAATCGAGGTACAGAAATACGTGAAATGGAACCATTGCTTCGTCACATTTTTGTAGGAGAGAATCTAGAGAAAACAATATCTCACTGCTGCATAAATATAAAACACCATACTAGAATGTATAAACTGGATTATACGCAGTGAAGTGTGAGAAGTAATCCTCTCTACACACATCCACACATCTGTACTTTGTTCTATTTTGAGCATCACACTCCAAAGGAAGTAAAAAAAAGGAAGGAAAGGAAGGAAAAGGAAGGGAAAAAAAAGAAACAAGGAAAGATATCCCAAAGCAGAGTTCTAGATAACATAACCTCTGGGGAAAGTTGGATAAAGTGAGGAAAATGTCTACTCTATAATGGAGGACACCAAGAAGGAACTTATCGGAGTTGTCATCTATGAATTACAGCAGAAAGCATTCAAGTTACAGCAAGAAAGACTTAAGTTCGGTATTGGGAAAACATTTCTAACAGTAAGAATATTGGAACACGGGACTAGAAGGTCTTTAGGAGCAAATCAGAGATCTGCTGATCTCATATAACTGATCTTAATTTAGCACAGTGGGGTAGACTTGGGCATGCCCAGGACTCTTTTTGATGCGAGCTCTCAAGGGTCACCAAAACTGGTAGTTAGTCCTCCCTGGGCCAGATGTACATTCATGTGTGTATTCATGACATTCAGGCGACAGTTCTTAGAGGAATATCTAGCAGATTCCATTTTTCCCTCCAGAGATTTGTAAATAGTAGAACTGTGGTAAACACCCAGTAACAGCTATATATCTACACAGTATGCATTTCTGTCCCTGTACAGACCTCCAGAACCATCAGTAATAGCAGAGGAGATGGACAGAGCTCCACTGAGCTCCCTTACATCTTACTAGTGGCTGGTCAAAGCCATCACCACGTGGGCAGTTCTTCCTTGCTCACAAAGAAGTCTGAAGCAAGTCTATAACAATCAAAAACTGAGATCCTGGGCCAAGAACCTGCTGGTGCAAAGCATCTCTTTCACTACAGCTACTGTGATTGAGTAATCTAGCTTCACTTTCTTTAAGAAAAATACTGCTATTAAGAAAGATATAAATGTTACAGTGGTAATGGTTACCTCTGAGACATAATTTAATAGAGAGTTACACCAAAAAAAAAAAAAAGTAGAAAGTCTAACTTACACTTCATAACAACGCACACCATGCTTCATGTTTCCATAATATTCACAGTTAAATGTCTTTGTCTACAGCAGACAAACAGGTGAGGCATGTACATGTATACAAAAGCAAGGTTGGACTTCAGGTAATTTACAAGCACTCTAGTGAAAATAAAAATAAAATAAAAAAAAAAAGCCCTTCACAGTTCTTATAGGAATCACAACTTTTTGACAAACAAAAGCTGTTGACAGTTACAATTTGTCCAGATGTTTTCATGTCCTAGTTTCCAAGAGTCACTTACCAAAATTACCTGCTTTATCAACTGTGTAAAAAAATATACTAATCCATATTGAAAAAGTCATCTTATTTGTTGTATCCACTACATGTACTTAAAATATTACTGAAGGTATATTCATTCTCTGTGTACAGGCAATAAAGATTTCAGAAAGGAATGAAGCTCCACTAAGCAAAGTTGCTATATTTGCCAAACATCTGTCTTCAAATACAACTGCAGACAAACTAACATATTTAGTAGGTAAGGATGCAGAAAACACCATATAAGTTTCACCTATGCCTAAAGTCAAGGCCAATGCTGGAACAGGAATAAAAAAGACTCAAGAAGTTTCTAAAAAATATGTTATATTTTGTACAGACTGCCTCTTATTATCTCTAGCAAATCTCATCTGGTCTTCATAAACAATCCTGGGTGCACCTCGAAGAATCTGTGAAAAAATAATTGGTTAAAATTTCACATTGGAAAAACAGGATGTCCACAAACTTGTAGATCAGAATCGAATAGATGACTGAGATAACAGAACTCATCCTCCACCCAACTATTTATAAAATACAGAAGGAGACCAAACAATTTGATTGGGGAGGAAGGAGGGAATGGGGAGGAAGGAGAAGGGCTGGGCAGAAACTTTAAAGGGTCAGAATTTGCATTTCAGACTGGCAAACAGCATCTTCCTTATTATCCTTATTTATCCTAAGTTATTCACCACACTTCAAACAGCCCAGGACAGTCTTGCTAAAGTTAAGTGGCTGAAATTTATATAGCTCCATATAAAGACATTGAAATGCCTCATTAACTCTTTTCCCTCCCCAGGAATATTCTTTCCAACAGCTATATAAACATATATATGTGTATAGTTTAGACTTTATTTTCAGTTTTCTTAGAATTAATTCAGTTCATTAACTTCTGAACATCTCATGAAAGTCCCTGCAAGACACAAAAGTCCCTATTTAACCAGTTTCACAAAACTCATACACTAAGGACACAGCAGGAGATCGTTCTGTTCAGGTGAATTTCATTGCCTTATCATATCAGTAAGGTCTGGCCCTGAAAATGAGAGCAATGAGTCGCTCTTAATCAACCATCTAGTGTAGTTTCTTCTTCCTGCCCCAGTTCCATGTTTCCAGACAGGAGACGTTGGATGCTCTCAGATAAATGTCCTAGTAAAAGATAAAAATCCCTAAGAACTATCAGGAAGATATGGACTCCACTTAATAACAAGAAGGAAGAATATCTCCATAAACTGAATTGCCAACCAAGTGAGGAAAACTTTAAACTAGGTTCATGAGGTGTTGGACAAGTAATTGAGGAAGTGATCCAAATACAGGGGAGATACATGTTGGAGTAGTCTATAAAAGAGAAGGCATTCAGAGACTTTAAAAGTGTCTATATACTCCTGTATAAAGTATAAGCAACAGACGGGAAGAACTGGAAGCCTGTGTGTGTAACAGCAGAGCTTTGGCACAATCAAAATCCAGAGAATCGGTGGGATAGTACACATGCCCCCAGAGAACTACCAGCCTTATCCCACCTCCTAGAAAATGCCTTCTATGATGAAATGACTGACCGTGTGGTTGAGGGGAGACAAGCGGATATAACATATATGGAATTCATTTTCCTTGAGAAACAGAAAAAGGATTGGCTGGATGAATGGAACATTAGATGGACTGAAAACTGGCTGGAGTTTTGGGCTTGAAGGACAGTAATCAGCTGGTAATCAGTAACTGGAGTGCCCCAGGGGTCAATACTGGAAAGACAAAATGCACTCTTAGTAAGTGTGTGGATGGTACTAGTTCCCAGGGGTGGCAGACCTTTGATTCAGAGAAATCCTGATAAACTTGAAGATTAAGTCAACAGAAATGTCATGAAGCTCATACAGAAGTACAAAATTCACTAGGGCAGAATGAGTTTATCAGCACAAGGTGGGAAGAGACTGTTTGAGTATCAGCCCAGATAGACTCTAAAGTTGATGGTGAATGTCAGGTCAAATATAAGGCAACAGTGTGTTTTAAAGGAAAACCAGACAAATCACATACCGGGCTAAATTAGGAGAAACATAACCAGCAATCAAAGGAAGTGAATATTTCTGTCTACTTTGTCCAGCTTTTCCTCACTCAGTTTTACAGCAGGATTGAAAATCTGGAAAAAGTCTAGGAGAGGGCTACCAAAATTGTTAGATGCCTAGAGCACGTAACTTGAGAGAAATGGTTGAGAGAATTAGGCTTGTTTAGCCTGATGAAGAAGTCAGGAGAGATCCATTGGAAAAGACTTCCTTACTGGGAGAGCGTGGCACTGGAACAGGTTATCAAGAGCAGTATCCATCAGTGAAAGCTTGGCTGACCTGAACTAGTGTTAGCAATAGTCTTGCTCTGAGCAGCAAGTTTGGACTAGAGAAATCTAGAGGTCCCCTCCAGCTAACACTTCTATGGATCTATGATAAACTGCTAGGTTTTCCAGCAAAATCTATGTCTTTTACCGTTCTTTCTCACTTTTTTTTCTTTGTTCTTCATTTGTTTGTTTCCCTGTTTTTGGAAATCACCCAACCTCTAAGCATAGGATTAAATCATTTTGGCTGTATTGCTAGTGAGAGAAGTAAAACCAGGAAGCATAACTACCTGGAAAAAAAAAGAAAAGGATTGGCTTTATCCCACTGATGGTCTCCTGAAGTATGTAAGTTTTCAGCTCTCACTTCAGAGTATATTCAAAGGGTCCTTTAACATTGTTCTGCAAAGCTGACAAGAGTCTGGCCCTTGACCTTAACAGCATCACTACTAACCCCAAATCATTGGTATTACATATTAGGTACTAAAAATGAGACATAAAACAAATTCATAAAATAAAATAAATACACCTGCCTAGCCCATCTGAAATGTAGCCAAGGGGTGATATCTCAAAGTCTCCAGTTATGCAGCATTTTTAATCAGAACATTAACTATATTAACTAATATACTATGAAATATTAAAAATAGAATTTTTCAAAACAAATTAATATTTGTATAAAGAAAGTAGAATCCTTTGATTTTCCTCAAAAATATGTTTCTACTAACTCATAAAATAACACTATCTTCATCAAATCACTAAAATTTAGCATAAATTCTGTGTTTTCTGAAAGTCTATGCATATGTTCTTTTTTAAAAGACAAAAGTATGCTGTGCTAAAAAGGCATAGTTTGAAACATCACTTAAGTATTTATCAACATACTGAGCGCACAAATTATAGCAATGAACAGAATTTATTGCCTTAATATACGTAGAATCAAATCTAGAAGTACAACAAATGGGTAACCTTAGGCCCCAACTTTTTATTTTCCATTAATTTGTTTTCAGATATTGCTTGAGACCTTCTGACTACAAAAAAAAAGTCCTAGACTTAAGTCTCACATGGTAAAATAATTCTGTGACTGAAACAATAATTGGTTTGGTTTTTAACATAAATTCTGATTGAAACACATTATCTAATGTACATTGTCAGTTCTTCTGCACCCTTCAACAGCATAAAACTGAGGAGCCAGATCCCAAAAGTGAGTGAAATTAAAAAAAAATAAAATGAACTCTAATGTACTCCTTTTCTTCCTGAATACCACTGAAATCCCAGGGGAGGCCATGCTTCCTTCCCTACTCTTTCAAGTTTACATCACAGAAACCACCATTCAGGAGAGAAAAAACAAGTGCCCACTGAGCTCTACAAAAACTAATGTATTTACTCACCTACATGATTCACAAAAATGTTTTGATCTATGGTTATTTGTGGTACAGGATGATCTGGAGATAACTTGTTTTGTTGGTTAAACTCCAAAAAGTTAGAGCTGATTCCCGTCTAAAACATGACATCCCCAGAAGACTTATCTCCTGGTAGAGCTGCTATTGTTTCTTAATACACAAATTTAATTCTCAAAGTCAGTTTTCAGCAAAGCTTTTAAAAGTTGCCTCTATCTAAATGTCTTTAGTTATAAAGTCAGATGTCCTTAAAAATTAGCTCTAAATACATTGTATCCTAGGGTCTTGCACTGGAGATGAACGATGAAATATACATGAAGAAACCTTAATGTATATTTTGTCTTGTAAGTCTCTGTTGAAAGTCCTTCTTAATCAAACAGACGCCAAATTTTGAGTGGCCTCTTCACTTCCCACTAGCTTCTTGTGGGGAACTCAAAGCAGCTCTGTCCTTAATCTCCTTCTGTTCTCCATCCAGTACCTTATCTCAGTACAACATCAGCAAACAGAAATTCTCAGAGGATGAATCATAAATTCACCAGGCCTGCCTTCTTCTGTCCTCACTAACCCCTCTTCCTGTATTTCTATCATTCTCTTGTTTTTCCTTCTCCCTGTAAGACGTCTTGTTCAAGACCAAAATGAGTAAAATAAGGCAGATAACTTTTTTTCCCCCATCTCAGCTGTTTCTCTTCTCCTGTAATCACACTGGACAATATCACTGTCTTGCCTGTCATGTAAACCACAACATAGATAACATTTCCAGTCTGTTAAATGCCAGTTTAGTATCAGTTCTGTGGATTCCTTCTGCATAACCCCTCTATGATATTGCCTTTCCTACCCATTTCCACAGCTCAAATTCTTGACCAATGCTCTGGTCTGACCCATTATGTTCTCCACACTAGACACACATTTTTTTGCCTTAGTCAAACCCTGTTTTATGTGTTTTCCTTTGTCATTCATTTTAACAACACCACTCCCCTTTGCATCCTGGCCTTTGATATATCAAACATAATATGTTCTCTCTTTCAAGGCTCTTTACTGTTCATCTCACATCTGAAATATTTTCTCATGTTTTATTGTGATGTCAGCTCTTCCAATGATTTTGGCTTCTACTGTTTACTGGCTAAACATTTCCAAGGAAACTCTGCTAAAATGTGCTTACTTGAGATACCTCCAAAATATTTTTTTTTCAACATGCTGAAGACTGTTGCTTATCATGCTGGTCAATACTGTGTCATCATTCCCTTGTATTTCCCCATCTGTCCATAGCCATCTGTTCCCTTTTACCTCATATGCATTTGGTTGCTCTCCTAAAAGTTTACACCTCTTTCTTTTGTGCCCACAAAGTGTTAAAGGCAGCCCTCATTCATGATTAATGTTACTAATCATTGAGGCCAGTAACTTCTATTGCTAGTCCCTGAGACTCCATAGAGGAAGATGCAAAACTCTTGGGGGGAACAAGAAAAATGTAGGATCAGTGTGTTTAGACATGGAGAAATAACCAGAAGATAGTGGTGTCAAAAGACAAGACCATTTTTGTTGATGCTAATCAAAAAAAAAAAAAGCAACGGAACAGTTTTCTTGGTACCACAAAAAAGTAACATCCTTGAAACTTAGACCAGCACAAGGAAAGCATATGTGAAGTACTTTATAAAACAAATATACTATATTCATATCCGCACATATATTTATTTTCTTGTGGATACATATGCATATGTAATCTTGGAAACACAAAAACAATCAAAATATATTCTTATTTATATTTCAGCATAAGCCTTTTAAGGATGGCAGGAAATTCTCGAATCTCAGAACAATAGTACATAATAATCTCTACTTTTAGTACCATTTCAGGTAAACTCACTTCCTTCTAAAGGATACTCTTAATGATCCAGCCTTTTCGAATCACAGCAATTACAAGCAAAGAAATTCACACCCAAGTTTTGTGCAATATTCATTTTAAAACATTCTTAACCAGACCAATTCTCATTAAGTATCAACTTGGCAAGTCTTCCTTAAGTCAAGTAGCTTAATGACTAGCCAAGGATGTTCCAAGAACAACTAGATCTGATTTTTTCTACATATGATGACCAGACAATATGAGCTTTAACTTCACATTGCTATCCCAATTTTAATAATCTTAAATATTTATGTCACTTACTGGCACCTAAATCATTAGATAACAAATACTGAAAAAAAGCTCGTTTCAGCTCCAAAATTACATTATTTCTCTCACTTAACCCCAACCCTAGATGTCAGCCAGATCTCAGGGAGATCAGGAGACTGAGGCCATGAGACCTAGCGCTAGTTCAAAGATGCACATTGTCCTGGAACCAAAAGGGACATAGCACTACATTACCCTTGGCATGATTTTCTGGAGCCACTCCTCACGGGGTTCGAGGCTTTCTGTCTCTCTAAACCCTAAATCCCAAACTAATCTAAGTTGTCTGCCAGTTCTCAAGTGGGCATGGAAGCTGACACCACCAGGCCGAGTGCTGGCTCATACGCAAATTTTTTTGTTGGATGAATCTCAGGGTAGCACTGAATTTCCTTTGGAATGTGCTTTCAAGGCCCACTCCCCACAGCCATCTAGACAGTCGCTCTCTCATCCCTAACCCTAGCTCTAATTCTAATTGAGTTGTCAGACAAATCTTAGGTGAGTCTGGAGGCTGAGGCCAATAAGTCTACGACTGACTTGATGTTGTCGTAGGACCCATCTGCATATAGCTCTACATTTCCTTTGGCATGCCATTTCTAGCCCCACTCCCCATGGCGCTCTAGACATTCTCTCTCTCTTAATTCTAACCTTAATTCAAACTCTAGCTGTCAGGCAAAATTCAGGAGAATGAGGAGGCTGACACCACCCAGCCTACTGCTGGTTCAGCGATGAATGTTATGCTATCACCAGTCTATTTTGTGCAACGTTTCCTTTTGCATGGCCTATGTAGCTTCATTCCCCATAGGGTTCTAGGCATTCTCTCTCTCGTAATTCTGACCCTAACCCTAACTCTACCCAAGTTGTTATCCAAACCTCAGGTGGGTCCACAGCTGCAGGTCTCTGAGCCTTGTACTGTTAAATAACAAATGTCCTACAACCACTCTGGATATATTGCAACATTTCCAGGATCGTGTCCTTTCTAGACCCACTCCACATCGGGCTCTAAGCTTTCACTTTTTTAACCCTAGCCCTACTTGACAACAAAATCTCAGAATGATCCAGGACCTGAGATCACCAAACCTAGTCCTGGTTCAACAAAAAAACACTGTCCTACAAGTATGCTGCACATTGCACTACATTTCCTTCGGCATGACCTTTCCAGCCCCACTCCCCATGGCACTCTATACAATAAAATCATAGAATCACAGACTCATAGAATCAAGATCATCAAGTCCAACTGTAAACCCTTCAATACCATTCCTGCTAAATCACATCCCTAAGTGCCTCATCTACATGTTTCGTTAACACTACCAAGGGACGGTGACTTCCCTGGGCAGCCTGTTCCATTGCTTGACTACTCTTTCTGTATAGAAATTTTTCCTAATATCTAACCCAAACCTCCACTGGTTCCACTTGAGGCCATATGTCTCTCTTAACTATAACCCTAACACTATTGTCTTTTCAAACCTCAGGAGGGCCCAGACTGGGAGGCCACCAAGCACAGTGCTAGCTGAATGAAAAATATTGCCTAAAACAAAACTGGATATAGCACTACATTTACTTAGGGATTTCTAGCCCCACTTCCCATGGGCTCAACACATTCTCACTCCCTTAACTCTAACTCTCAACCTAACCCCAGTTGTCAGTCAAATTTCGGGTACGACTGCAGGATGAGGCGACCAAGTCTAGCGCTGACTGAACCGCAAATATTGTCCAAGAACCACACAGGATATAGCGATACTTTTCCTTTGGCATCCCCCTTCTAGCCCCATATCCCATGAGGCTCTAAATTTTCTCTCTCTCTCTTAACCCTTACCCTAACCCTATCCCTAGTTGTCAATTTTCAAATGAGTCCGCACGCTAAGGTCATCAAATCTTGGGTTAGTTCATTAACAGAGGTTCTCCTAGAACCACTCTGGATATGGCGCTACATTTCCTTTGGGATGCCCTTTCTAGCCCCACTGCACATGGCACTCAAAGCTTTCTCTCTCTGATAACCCTAACCCTAGTCGTTTGCCAAATTTCAGGTGGGTCCGCAGGTTGAGGCCACCAAGCTTAGTGCTTACTCAACTACAAAAATGTTGTCCAGAAAGCAGTTTTGATATAGTGCTACATTTTGTTTATCATGCCCTTTCTAAGCCCAGTTCCCATGGCACTCTAAGCTTTCCTACAGTCTTAACCCTAACTCTAACCCAAAAACCCAAACCCTAACTGTCATCCAAATTTCTGGTGGGGCTGAAGCAGGACACCACCAAGCCCTGTGCTCGCTATTATCTATCTGGGGTGTTTGGAGTCTAAGCTTTATCTCTGTTCTAACCGTAACCCTAAACCTAACTCTCATTTTCAGCCACATTTCAGGTGGGTCTGCAGGTTGAGGCTATCAAGCCTAGTGTTGACTCAACCAAAAATGTTGCCTAGGACCACTCTGGACATAGTGCTGCATTTCCTTTGGCATTATCTTTCTAGCCCCACTACCCATGATGCTCTAAGCTTTCTCTCTCTCATAACGCTAAACCTAATCCTAACCCTAGTTAGTGTCTTCCAAATGCTAACCCTAGTTAGGGTTAGTCATTCAAACCTCACGTGAGTCAGGAGCAGGAGACCACCAAGCCCAGGGCTTGCTGAAGAACAGATTTTGTCCTAGAAACACTCTGTATATCATGCCACATTTCCTTTCGCATGCCCTTTCTAGCCCCACTCCCTGTGGGGCTCTAGATATTCTCTCTCTCTTAACAGCCAAATCTTCAAGCACGTTCAGATGCTGAGTCCAGAAAACCTAGAGCTGGTTCAACAACAAATGTTGTCCTATATCCAGCCTGGATATGGCACTATATTCCCTTTGGCATGCCCTTACTAGCCCCATTCCCCATGGAGCTCTAATTTTCTTCTTCTCTTCTTTTTCCTGACCCTATCTGTCAGTCCTGTTTCTGATGTGACTGGAAGCTGATGGCTCCATGACAAATCTCGTCCTGGAACCACTCTGGATATAGCACCGCATTTACTATGGCATGGGCCACTCTCCCCACGGGGCTTTAGACATTCTCATTCTCTTAACCCTAACCCTAGTTTTCTGTGGTGGTTCTGCAAGATGAGGCCACCAAGCTTAGTGTTGGCTCACAGGCAAATGTTGTCCTAGAACCTCTCCGGATATAGCTCCTCATTTCCTTTGGAATGCTCTTTCTAGTTGCACTCCTCATGGGGCTCTAGACTTTATCTCTTTTTTAAGACTAACCTCAATCCTAGTTGTCAGCCAGCAATTACTAGAAGGCAAACTGATTTTAGACACAAAGTTTTTCTCTTTGGTAAATCATCACCTTTGCTATTAGCTCTTTTCCCTTATAAAGCACCTCATCTGATTATATAAACAGAAAACAAATGGAAATCTATTATAGGCATTCTCAAAATTTACTGATGATATTGAAGTAGTAAGGTACAGACACAGGAAGGAAAAAAAAATCCATTTATTTTGAATTAAATTATTGGTGTTCATAATTTATTTAGTAGAATGCTGTGCTTGAAGTATGTATCAAGAGATGAAGTGGTTAAACATACTGGAAAGCATGACATTTAAGATTATTGTCTGGTAAAAAGCTGACCTTCACAGCAGAGAGTTTCACAAAGAAGATAGAGTTACTGAAAAGAAAAAAAAAAATTGCCATACTGCATCAAGGCAATTAATAACATACATTACCAGCATTTACAAAAGAGAAATAAATAATTAAATTTATACTATGGATTTTAACATGCTGTTTTCTTTGAAAAAAAAAAAGAAAAAGAAAAACTGAGATAAATTCTTCACTTAACACTAAATATTTTTGTTATTGAAAAAGAAAAAAAGAAAGGACATGCTGAGAAATTAGGCAAAAAAATCACTCTTTCTGAGAAAAATCTACAATCAAGGAATAGTATTTTCAACAGAAATCCACAACAGCATGCTGCAAGCCACAGATAATGACAAATAGTTTATCTGACACTTAATCATCAGCTAACTTTATTATGCCTAAGGAATACAGCAAACAATGTGCAAGATTATGCTTTTGTGGACACTTATGTAACCGCCAACAAGAAAATGAATTATAACTAATTATATGGCCCAATTTTCAACTTTAACTCTCTATCTTGCTTTTCCAAGTTTGACAAAGCCTGTAATGCTGGTTTGGACTACTTGTTGTAGCTAAACTGTAGTTAAAGTTTTGTAGTAAGTGCTACACCTGGGGACAGATGAAAAGAAAAAGGAAAAAAAAATAGAAAACCAATTAAAAAAGAGACAATATATAAAAAGACCCAAGCAAAACACTACAGTTTTGGAATCACTATGTTTTGGAGGGGTTTTATTTTATATTGATTGCATTTATAATAAGATAGACATACAGAAAATAGAATGAGACATAGGGACACATGTTTATTGGGGTATTCTGGAAAATACATAATTCTATCCAGTATGGATCAGGGACTCTACAGCTTGTTTTTGTAACCTTCAAGATTCCATATTCCACTTCAAGTACAGGATAGTTTTAGCTCAAAATATCACTTCCTATAAAAAGGGACAGAAAGTCTATTAGTGAGGATTGAGAAAAATATTATTATGAACAAGAAGAAATGTCTGTGGCAAAAAGATTCTGTAACTGCCTAGGTCTGTTCTCTTGTCTGCACTCCTGTCAGGCGAACAACAAAGAAATCAGGTTACTCTATTCAAGTTCTCAATAAACCTACATCTACAAGGCATCATGAAAATAGTCACCTACTGGACAAGAAATCTTCTACAGTACAATTAGGTATGTAGTTCATTCAGGCAAAATGATGTGTGATTGGTCTAAATGTCCTAAAATTACTAATAAGACCTTATGAATACACTCAAGACAGTTTGCAACCTAAGGTATCTCAGTGACAGTATCTATAGTCAACGTGTTAGTGGAACTGAGTCATGCTAAGCCCATAATGAAAAGGAGGAATGTGATCTTATTAATCCTTTTAACTTTTCACAAAAGCAGGTCCAAATTGCTCTTTTGAGAAAAAGAGAAAGAAAACGAAAAAAAGAGAAAAAGAGAAAAAGAAAGAAGAAAAAGAAAAAAGAAAAAGAAAACCCTCAATACATTTTATATGCATATACAATTCATAAGTATATATAATTTATATATATATATATATACACACACACACACACACACTCTTGGTACTCCATTGCAAAGACCCTAGCAAGGGCATTAAGGTAACATGTAGACAAGCTCTGAATATGTCAAAAGTGAAGATTCTGGAGATTCTTAGGACTCTTCTCTCATCCTCTCTTCTTCCTGCTCTAACTGGGGCAGAACAAATATTTGTAGATAACTGAATCCACATATCTGGCTTCCACCAGCTTCCCCCTGAATTCACAGCTACCAACCTCCTTGGTCAAGCTAGATAGGTCCTCAGATTTTTTCCTAATGTTTCACGGACAGTGTTTCCTTCTGTCCTCTCACTTTACGGATCACAGCAGCATTTCCAAACTTTTATCAACTAACATGGAGAAAATACTGTGTTCATCTGCCCTGGCAGTCCCTAACACATTACATTTGTAGTCAGTAAGGTAACTATGGCAGAGGCCACAATGCTTTACAGTTTCTCTAGACATGAACAAGAGAGGAGGGCTAGAAGAACTTTCCTAGGCAAAACCTCTTTGAGGAAACTGCTGTTTCCAGGTTGAGGAAACCCAAGGTGACCACTGAGAAAGAATATTTATGTTTGAATTCACCCTGAGAAGCCACAGAATGAGGCCAATAGGAATCTGAAAGGCAGCGAGTAAATGATAGAGATGAGCAACACACTGCAGGGTCACCCTTTTTAGATACCTGGGCAGACCTTACCTCAAAGCTGTAGTGGGAGTGAAAAAATTCTCCTTCCATATTGGGAAGTGTATTCCTCTACTGAAGGGAAAGAAAGACTTTTATTCTACTCCTTGATAGGCATGTGGGGTCAGTGACTGTCTAGCCTGGTGCTGCGACTGTAGTCAGGTAGAGATGATTTGCAGTAAAAACACTTCTCTTCCACCAGTCATAGGACTGGCAAAAAATTTAGTTTCTAGTGAATTGGTGGAGAGAAGACAGGAAGAGGTTTGTGATTCTTCTGAGGTCCTTGATGTGCCATGAGAAATTTCTTTGTCATGGACCCCAGAAATGACGGTTTAGAAGAAGGGGATTCCTCAACAGCATGTCTGCCATGTCAGGCTCTCTCGCACTCATATAGGCTGGAGAGAGTCCCAAGTGCTAGGTTTTTGTTTGTTTTTTCTCCAAAACTCACGACCCCTATCCTTTTTTCAGGAGTGCTGTAGATACAATGCCTTACTTTCAGAGACCTTGATTTCTCCTTTCAAATTTTAGCGGGACCATTGTCTGAGCTTTTGGAAAAAGAAATACAAAGAAAAAGAAATGTTCTGAATTCTACCTGATATTCGCATCTACCCTGGGCAGCAACAGGATGACATATGAGCATGTCTGTAAGGCTAAGAGGGAAGTGGTGCAGTCTTATGGAATTAGCTGCTGCTGACCCATACCTAATAGAGAATAGCAGCATTTTTTAAACCTCATTAATCAAGTAGGATATGGAAATAAGAGATATGTTATGTTAAAACATTAAATACAGCAAATTACCAAAACCACAGTGTTATAGATACCCTATATCAGTATAGCCCTATAGTTTGTTACAAACCCTATAGTTTGCAACAGACTGAAATAACTGAAAAGTTCTACTGTGAAATGCAGTAGATTTTCAATAGTTTCTGTGTATGTGCTTTAAGCAGTAGCTTACTGAAAGGTCATTTTATTAGAGGTTGATGGGTCATTTTGTGAAACTGTGGCACTTTAGTCAAAAATAACTCACTGAAGAAACAGCATGAGTAATTGAACCACTTACTACACAAATAAATGTGTGCAGATTTTTCCTATAGTAACTAACCACAGCACAAAATAGTTCCTGTTTTATTCCACGTATATACAATGACACATTTTAAACTGTTGCTCGTGTTTATGCTGTTTGATCATAAATATTGGTAAATTTTGATTGCTGTCTTTTGCCCAGAGTGATGAACGGCAGTGTCGGGAGGCATCTTTATTAACTGCAGAAGCTTCAGTCTTTGAATTTATGTCCATTACTAGCTGTGAGCATCGAAGAGGGAAGGTATTACACATCTTAAGTAGTGACTTCTCACTGCAGTGCTTTCTGGAGACTGCAGGACACTGTTGCCCCACTGCAGGGCTGCAATCGTGCTCTCTCCTCTGGTACCGCTGCCTTCTGCACAACTCCAAAGCTGCTTCTGTGCATTGCTGCCTCGAGTATTGTTCCTTGTTAACCGGTTCTTTGCTATCTCTGCAAGGACAGCTTCTCTGTCCTTTTGCCTCTTCATGGGAGGCTTTCTTTCCTTTCTTCTGTCATCTTCCTCCTCTTCTGTAGTGTCACCAAGAGATCACAAAACATTTAATCTTTGGAGCTTCTCTGCTTGTCCCAGAGATACGTCACACATTTTGCAGTTGATTATGTTCTTTTCCCTGTGAGCACTGGATGTTAAGTGTAAAGGCTTAGGAGGAGGACAAACAGATGCTGTACAGATTCCAGTCTTTGTGGCAACACTCATAGAGCAATCCTTTTCTGAACAGTGTTGGGACACCCATTATTTTGTTCTCCATGCTGAATGCACTTGGAGATCCTAAGACATGACTGACTTTACCTTTCTGTTGCATAGCTGATTTTAATCCTAGGTTGTTAGAGTGACAGACAGGTAAGCTCTTATCCCGAATGCTTCTGACAGGCCTCAGGCATTGCAAATTACCAAGAAACAAGGAACACATTCAAAAAAATTACCAAGCAGACCAGGTTCATATCTCTTAATATTGCTTCCACAGAGATTAAAAAATACTGATAGATGTTCAGAGATTACTTGAAGGAAGGTTCTTTACCTTGAAAAATTCGTGTTGCATTAGGATGTTATACTTTATCTTAATGTTTGTTTTATGTTGCTTGCAGATGCATGCAAAGTGTTGTATAAAACAAACAAAATCCTGCAAGTAACTCTAGTAAATGAAAGAATTTATGTCAGGAGTATAATTACAGCTAGTTTATAATATGCCTTATTATCCTCTCCAAAAAAAAAGTTATAATGTCTCCCTCTGCAAAATGTATTACACACAATACTAAGAGAGATGATCAAACTTATACTCTATTTTTCCCCTTACTTGATGTTTCTAAATTACATTTGTATCGCGTTGCCTTTAATTTAAAGAAAAAATAGGCAATTGTGGTACAGATAGTCTGACCACTCTCTCAGGAGGGAGAGAACTGGGGTGCAAAAACAGATGAAGGGAGGAAGCTGCAGTGGCTCTTTCATGGATAGGATCTGAAATGTGCAAGGAAACAATTGTTCGCGAACTGAAATTCCTTGGCAGAGATGTTTCACTTTGAGCACATAGACAGCATGAAGAGAGGACGAGCCTTGGAAATAAACCTATTTGTAAAAAAGCAGATGCCATTAGGTGTTTGAAACAAATTCTTGCTACTTTTGCGCATACAATCCTACTGTGTTATAGTACGTGAAGTTTACTTGAAGAAGCGCTGTTGTGCTGTACACATGCTGGTCATCAAGATCTGTGCATTCTTTGGAGCACAGCCAGAGGAACTATTGGCTATTGCATGGCACAAAAATCTTCTCCTCTGTTTGGTGATGCTTAGGAATGATTGTGTATTTAGTGCCTTCAGCAGTGCTAACAACGTACAAACCGTTATCTCTGCTTTCCTACAAGTTCTGTTCAGCTCTCCCAAGCAGGGCAATTTCTTGTGGCTTTTCCAGGGAGTACAAAACTTCTCCTCAGCTCCACATTGCTAATATGATTCTAACTCAAGTATATAATTACAAGTGCAGCATTTTCACTCTTCCAGTGAAATATACTTGTTGCAAGAAATAAATCTTGTCCCATACGAACATGGAATTCCTGTGTAAAAGTACTATGGAAAAGCAAAAATTCTCAGCAAACTGTTATACAACAGAGCTGCATGCAACAAAAATGCTTCACCACAACACAAGAAAAATATTACTTCTGTGGACATTACATTACATTGTCCATGTACAAATGCATGGACACCGCACAAGCGTTCTCCTCAGTTTGTTATTTTTTTCTTTTTTTTTTTTTTTTTTATTAACATGGTTCTTTGTTTTTTCCTCCCCTCCCTGCCTTACATATGAATGTTTTCATTCATTTCATGTTGATTTGCAATATTCTCATTTCAGTTTTTCTCCTGTCTTTCCCAACAACCTGACCCTTCTTTATTTTTTAATGTCTTTGCTTCCAGGATCCACCAGAGCTACTGCTAAAATCTCCAATCTAGCTGTAAAATGAAGTAGCTAACCACTACCACTAACAATTCTCTACCGAAATTAATAAAGATTCCCTAGCAGCAAAGGAGGATTGTGGCAGGGAATCACCTTTTCAGAAGTAAATCTGCAGCAATTAGTCAGAAAGTTTAATGGGCAATCTTAGAGTTTCATAGTTACGCCTAATAGCTATTAAAATCATGTATTAAAACCTCTTATTAGCTCCTGCAATTTAGTAACCAACAAATCTGATTGCTAAGATGAGACATCAAATTTAAGCAGCAAGACTTTGCAGCCACCCTGCTGCTCTGTCAACTTTCAGCTGCAGAAGGGGTGTCTGCTGTAAAACCCACTATGCACAGAAGCTTTCAGACTGTCAGTTTTGTGCCACCAGGAGACCTTGCTTCTCTCTAACTTCTGTTCCCTTCATTTGATTAAAGGAAAAAGTACCTCTGCCCTAGTAGCCTATACTCTAGAAAGAACAAACTTCAGACAGCAACAAGGACCCATTGGCTTGGTGTTTATAAACTCCCACAGCTTTGATGACAGACCCACAGCTCTAACACAATTAATTACATGTTTAAAATACCTGTACAGGTATTTACAGATCTGCGCTGTGAAGCATTCCCAGGATAATCAGAATTCATGCACAGCAAATCCTTCTGATGCTTATTTAATGTTGTTGTGAATACCCAATAAAAGTGATTTTTCAGTAAAATAGGAAAGCCCAAACAACAGCAAGAACAAATTTGCCACATAAAGTGATACAAATGATTAAAAGCAAACTGTGTAATTAAGAGCATATAAAATAGTGAATACATAAAAAGAAAATAGGAAAGAATCCCTCTGGAAACAATGTTATTTTAATTATGGTTTATTTTGATCCCTTTATGATGTATATACATTGTAAATGGAAGAAAAAATTACTTGTAAATGGACAACTAAAGAAAGATATATCAAGAGGTTTCTTACAATCTCTACTAAATGATCCAAACTGCATGATGTTTCTAACAAAGAAAAGTTTCTGTTAACTCAGTTTAAAAGAAAAGCATCATTAAAATAATAACAGCCACCTTTTAATTACATTCCTTAAGAGAATCTTCTGAAATATGAAGGAAATGAATATTGTATGTTTGTCTACTAAAACAATACACAGCTATGTAAGTATATTCTGTACACAAACATGAAAGCCCAACTTCAAGGTCTGTTTCCTATTTATTTTCTGGTATTTGAGCTGTTCATTCTGGGCTGAATCCAAGACGGCAAGAGCTGTCAATAGGCATATTTTAACTAAGTTTGCTGCATTTTAAATGAGATCTTGTACCTCTCAGTGCATGTTCAAATTCATCTCTCTACACTTGGACACCCCACTTGTGAATAGTAGCCAGAAATACCTTTTCTTCATTACTGTCTGGCAGAATGTCCTGTATTTCGTTCAAACACAGACCTGACCCTAGCAATTTTTTTCACTGTCACTTCTATACTGAAGTGGTGTAATGTTTTCTGCTTACAACTGGCAATGGGAGCTTCTGTTCATAAAACATGCAGCCATATGTCTCCAAAGTGGAGCCACGAGGGGTGCGTGACAAAAATATACTTACAGTCACCCTAATGCACCATGTTTTAAAACTCTCCTGTAACTAGTAGAGATTTAGGGTCTGACTATCCTATAAAAGAAATAGTCTTCACACAGCTCTAGAAAGTGTTGATTACATACAGGAAACAGCTCGAAAAAAGTAATCTCAAGTTGTTGAACCACAGCATTTCTGCTGAAGAGAGCCAGGACAGCCAAGCACAGAACTGCCTTCTTTAAGGAACAACCCAAGACACTTATTTGCAAAGGTTTTTTTCATAACATAAGCAAGAATCTCTCATTAAAAAGTTCATTTACTTCCATACCAGATCGCTTGGTGAGGAAATATGATCAATGTATTACAGTTCCTCCACAGGTAGAGCAAATAACATGATCTTAAAGCAGGGATCTGTGTACACACTGTCTAGACTAACAGGCTAAAGATACAGGTATAAATAGATCATATCTATTACACCCCCACATGAGGAAGCAGTAGACTGAATTCAGTCCATAACCCACACGAACAACTACAAAATTTTGTGCAGCTTGTATCTAAGCCAGCAGAGGAATCTAGAGTTCACTTTTGATCAGCCACAAATGGGGTCACGTTAGCCAGTCCGAATCAGTAATTGGCAGTCAATAGCCTGTAATAGCTGACATTTCTTTCAACTTTTTTTTTTTTTAAATACTTTTTTTCTCTATTTTCTTTCATGATCTGCAAAGATGGACACATGGTCAACCCAGTGCAACAAGCCAGCCTACACCAAACAGAAATATGTATTGTCACAATAAGAACAGCCTCCACAAGAAACAGTCATGATCATGCAAAGTACCAATGGAAATGGACATTCATGACCAAAGCCACCACTGGCCATGAAGACTCCAAAGAGCAGCCCTGAAATGAATGTCTTTTCCATAACCAGAAAAGTTGGAAAGTGTAGGGAAGGGGTGAGATGAGACAGAAACTCCTCTCTCTCTGCCAAGTCCTCTCCTTATTTTAACATATGAGCCTTTAGCAGCTCCAAATTATCTACCCTGAGCTACAGCCTGTTTACTTTCATCCAAGTGCAGGCCCCAGCCAAACATTAGGAAATTACCAGCTGGATCTAGTGCTAAGGCAGCAGGCCTGCATATCATGAGTACCACAGCATCACTAAATCCTGAGATGAGGTCTCCATCACCTTTATTTCTGCATTAAATGCACGTGGAAGAGAACCTGCTTAACCGAAGTTCTCACTGCAAAGCTTTAAGGTATATTACTGCTCACTTCACCCACTGGGGTTTCTCTGAAGAAACGGGTGAGGAATGAGACATAAAACTTCTTAACTATGGTTCTAGGTACCCATGCAAGAGGTTTACAAGCTAGCTAAAGAGTAGATCTGTGCTGTCCCCTGAATCAGCATGGACATCTACAATGGTCTTTTCTAGAAGTTCATGAAATAGGCTAAAACTATTGCTATTGCTGCACCGCACACAGAGGTAGACTTGACTAATGCAGAACAATAACAAAAAAACTTACTAAAAACTGACAATTATCTCACTGTCACTTCCTGATCTCTTTATCCCAGAAAGGAAAGGCAGAGCCAGGGCAACTAATTCTAACATGACATACCTGGTTTACTTGCTTATTAAGTAACAGAAATAACCGATAAGGCAAGGAAGAATTTTTTGTCCAATGACCAAAAAGATGGATATGAAAACAGATCTTTTTGTTTTTCTTAAGCTTCTGGTTGCTTAAAAACACATCTTTACCCATCTTGGCAAGACCACCATAAAAGTATGGTGACTTCCTACATTAAGAAACTAGCAGAAAACAAAGAATGGATATATGAATTCAGAGTATGGTATGCCAACTGAGGAGATCAGCTTTCCTAACTCTGTCTATATTACTTAGCCGGAAAGCAGCATACTTTTTATGACACTGTAGATTACATAGGACCTAGGGCAAAAAAAGCCCTCACATTAAAAACAATCAGATTAGCATAGTAGGAGTGGAAAGGAAAGCTGTGGGAACATTTGGGGAGATTTTCTTTTTTTTTTTTCCAAGCATTTCAACTCCTGTAGCCAATATAAACACATTAGTGATTAGGTCACAGAAGTGCTCACAGCCAAAACGTTGTTATAACATGGAGAATGATACTGGGAGCTAAGCAGGGTCTTAATGGCCTCTATAGCATATAATAGATATGTAGGATTCAGCATACAGACTGAAGCATTGAATTTTTTAAACCTAATAAAGATGTGCAAGATACAGTGGGCTAGCTACAATAATACTAACGCATATACCTCTTACAGTCATTATGCAATTAAAAATGCATTATTCTGGCTTCCACTCATGTAGTTCCTGTTACAAGAGAGGCCTAAAGCACAAAGCAGAGCCCTGATCCTGAACCCAGCTGAAGGCAGGTGCTTCTCTCCTTGGTACTGAAGCACTAAGAAATGTCATGTGTCAGCATCTGGGATACTGATCACAGCCAAACAGCACCTGGTCATCCAGGTCCAGACACTGAAAAGCAAGATGTTCTTCAGAGATTACAGGGAGGGGAAAATGGGTAAAAGCTCTCTCAAATTCATTTTAGTGTGGAATAGATCTTAATATTTCTTTTCTTAATATTAATTCTTACGGATATTTTCTAATTCTTCATCCCAATTCGTCATATAAAACAAATTGATGTTTTGGGCTAGGCGAATATCCCATTGCCAGGAATCAGGCAACAAAGAAAGGAAAACATTCACTGAGCAGTTACAGAATAAACTCTCCCTCCAAAGGTAAGAGGAAACTTGTTCTAGATGTTACATCCTCAGGGACGATTCAAGCCTGACTCTGGCAGCTCTCTGATCTCAGGACAATCTCTCCCCCAGCCTCCTCCTCTGGGGCCTGGAGTTTGTGTGTGTGGTTGCCAGCATCAGCCCTGCACTGTCTCTCTCTGGATCCTGTTGCCTCTTCCAGCAAGTCCCAGTCTCTCCCAGGCGAATGGAAAAGATGAGCTTGATTCACAGAAAGGTTCTGTTCAGCTTGGAACTAGGACAGCAGAGACACGTACCAAGTATGAAGTATGTAGTAGGAAGAGGGCTCACTCGGTGCTGATTATGTGGGAAGAGCCTTCAAAGTCAATCCTAAATACCAGTGTGAGAGGCATCATCTACCTTTCTGCGCTTCATTATGAATTGAGACATCTGGAAGAAAATGGAGAGAGGGAGAAAAGAGAAGGAGGGAGACTTCAAGATGGAAGTAAAAGAAAAGGACTCCCCAAGCTTTATAGAAATTTTATGTACTCAGCTGCCTACATTCATCAAAGAATTCGAGACCAGCTATGCTTAATTTCTGCCCAACTTATTTTCTTTATGATTCTCCCTAATGAACTGTGAATTGTTCAAAAAATAACTGAGTAGATTTAACTACTCCTAGCCAGACAAAAGATACCAGGCCCTTTAGAGAAAGGGACAGCAGAGGTTCTGAAGTTGTGGAGAAAAGCTTTGGAGTCTGTCTGAGGAAGGTCTTTCAGAGACATGAAGCCCTAAGAAGGCTGCTAGGTTATAGTTAAACAAACATTTTCAATTTCCATATATGCTACCACTTTGGACAAACAGAAAGCTAGGCAAAGAGCATGGAAAAGTCATGCCTTGATCGCATAGCATTAATATTATGCTGAGTGAACTTAACATACTAAAGTAATGCTTATTCTCTTTTATGTGAAAATTATATGAATTAGTAGTTAATCATATATGAGTACTGCCCAGTGCATTTATATTCAGTGAATAATGTTCTTCAATAAAATATGAATACTTAAATGATCAAAAATGTAATTTGCTTAGCTCATAATATAGTTGCTAATGAGCTTCTTGTAAAAATTCCAACTCATTACGGTATAAAATACATATACAGTACTGATCTCTCCTTAAAGTAACACCCAAATTCTTAACTATAAACACAGCAAATGGACCCATTTTAATATGTTCCTGTCTGAAATGTATTCTAAAAATAAGTTCCATCTCTTGAGTACAGCAAATCAGTGTCACATGTCTTTCCTTATGCTTTTTCAGAGGGAGTCCTTATAACTTCTATTGGAGCAGGGCAGACTTAAAGCACCTGAACATGAACATATTGTTTCTCAGCACCCAAAGTCACTCCCCAAAGTCTCCTAACAAATTTACAGAGAAGTACTTGCTTAATTGCTGCCCCTTCTGCACCTGCTCAGGTCTCAGCTGCCTTCTCCGCTCAGTACAATAAAGTACAAAGCAGTTACAGCCATTCCTTTTCCTTTCTTGCTTCTTTTTTTGCAATAGGCCCAAGACAGTCGGCACATCTTCTGGAATAAAACGTTTTCCTTTTGTCAACACAAGTTAAGGTTGATCATCAGCGAGCTCGTTCATACAGGTAGTCCTTCTTTTTTCAAAAAACACAGATTACGTGCACAACAGCATGCACATGGTGAAGAAGGCTAGAAAGAAGGTGCCTTTCACCACCATCACAGTATCAAAAATATTCCTCTTGAGGTTCTCAGCTGAAGTACCTGAATGGAAAATGTAATCATTTTAGACTGTCTGTGCAGTCAGTGCAGAGGGCTAAACACCTAAAAAATTATCTAGGATGAATTCAGGCTACTCTTTCCCAACATTCAAACTATCTTCTTTTTTCTTTAAAAACTTCAAAGAGATGAACAGTATCTAGGACAGACAACAGTTCTGGTCATGTAGTTTACTAGACATCTTAGAAACTGACACATCAGACAGTTTAAAGAAAAAAAAAAAAAAAAGGCTGTGATGACATCCTCACACATACACAAGCACTCTCAGCAAATTTACTGCCTCTTTTGCTATCTCCTCCTGTTCCAAGAAATAGCAGTCCAGATTTTCATGCCCTGTTGGCTCTGTTGCACACTGCAGAAATATAAGCAGATGATTGATGGATTCTACAGTATGGAAGCCCTATTTCTTGGCAAATGCACACTTGAAAAAGGATTCCAGATCTCTGAGCCACAGCAGGAATTAACAAGGTCTATAGAGCAATAGTTTCAAACATATATTTAGTATCTAACATCTTGTCCTTAGCTAAAAAGGGAAGATTCAGGTTACCTATAAGGTGAATGGTTATTCTAATTCTTAATGAACTGGGTATTCAGAAATAGGCAATATAAGCATAAATTCCAATTTTGTGTCATTAAAGATAGAATATGCAGTAAAAACTCTTTGCCTTTGAGAACTGATCTGAACTGAACAGTGTATTTTCACACATTTTCAGAAAGCTCTGGCAGAGCTCCCCATCTGAGCACTGAGTAAGCTGATGGCAATCAGGTCCCAACACATTTAGCCAGAGTGTCCTTAAGCACCCTTTGGTATGCAAAAGCTATAATGCTTGCTCTTTACCTGGCCTGTATAGCATTTATTCTGGGAATAACCTTTCTGTCCATTATCTCTTCATAGAAATGTGATCCGGGGATGAGAGCTGATACTAAAGACCCTGTGGTAATTTAATCATAGCTTTCCCAGGGCTCTGTTCTTAGGGGTGCTCTAGATTTGCAGCTGAGATCTAATACACCATCTTTTCCTTGCTTAGATATGTACTTCTTTCTTTTGGTGGAGTATATTTGCACAAAAGCAAACAAACAAAAAATCCTATGATGCATCTGGGCTCCTTTTCTCCCACAAACAACAACTCCACTGAATCGCATCGTACTGCCCTATTGCTCGTGTAAAGCATTACCTTCCTCCTAGGCTGGACAGCTAAGTAAAACAGCCTTCTTTGCAACAAAAGTCACCCAAGCTTCCTGTAGCTCAACAAGTCCCTCAAGAACTTCTTTATAAAATTTCTTTGTTCTGCTTTCGGAAAAATATAAAGTGTTCCCACTGTTTTCCCTGCAGATTAACTTGGCTGAAGCCGCTTTTCCAAAGATTCCAGCACTGTTGTTCCCACTTCGGGTGGGCACCATAAAGGCTGATGATCGTCTATCGTTCCTGCTCTGGGTCCCAACAACATATCTCCTGAGGCATCTCATGAAAAAGCAACAGAACCAGAATTCATACACTGCAAGCCGATATTGCATAAATCCTCAAAACATTTTCCAACCCAATTCTTACTTCTTGCTCAAGGAGCTGAAACAACAACAAAAAAATAATAAAAAACACAAGCAAGTCCCAAAACTTAAGAGATTCCATTCCGTCTTCATATTTTCCCCATACAATATTCATGGCATTAGACAGAATTATGATAACATATACATTTACCCCATTATGCCAAATATTCTGTTTTTTATGAGAGAGTTTTTTTGACCTCTCTCTTTGAACTGGCCTAAAATTCGTCGGACACCACAGTAAAATCCATACTACTACCTGGGAAGAAGTTTCCCTGTGCTGAGGCACAATGATCAACCATAATACGCATAGATATACAATTTTGCATAGACAAGCAAGACTGGAAATGCAAACCTGTAAGAATAATGCTCTTATCACAACATAGCAACAGTCTTAAGACACAGGCTATACTTTTGTTTTCTCCCCTTCAGGTGTTTTTCCTGAGAGCTCGTAAAAAGGAATGCCATCATTTTAAATGTAAATAAAACCGAAGATTCAGTCAAAACACCCTGACACATGACAACAAAAATACTAAACACATTAAAAAATAGTCTAATACACACAGAGGAAAATACTTGGGCTTCAAAACTCTTATGAAAGCTACTGAGTTCAGTTCAAGAAAGTTTGCCAAGTGAAAGCCCTAGATGAGGCTGGTGGGAGAGGATGGAAAGGGAGGTTTTGAGGAAGGCATTGAAGAGCGCCAAGTCAGGAAAAATCATAATGAAGCAGAACTTTCCCTCTTCTTTCCTCCCATCACCTAAAACATAAAACACTGAATGCTGCTTTTGATCAAGCAGTTATTTTCTATTGTGCACTCTTTCTGTGTCCAGGGGGCTTAAAAGTGATGACAAGTGCAGAGAAAATGAACACACAAGCTATACTTGAACAAATCTTCTCATAAACAATAAACAGCAATTATGAGAAACCTTTCCAAAGAGAAGGATCATAACAGACTTGCACTGGGATAATTTTCTCATTCATATAATCTAGGGGAATGACACCACATACAGCACATAGACATGAAATTTCACTATACAACTTTTCTTCTTTTTTTTTTTTTTGCCACCCAAAGGGCTGCACTGATCTTGAAAAAGTTCTTATCCAATCATATTATCTCTGAAACAGATGCTGAGAGGTGAAAAAAACAAAAATGTTTTCCAGCTCAAACTCCAACACTGCCATGTCTGTAGCTTATACTGTTCTTTTGTTTGTAAGTCCTGTGACATAAATAAAATGTCAAACAAGGTTTCATAAAATAAATAGGCAAAGCTAAACAAAGACAACCTCAGTATCCCTAGGCAAGCTTCTTTGCAAGGCAAATCCTGCATATGCTACATCTTGAGACTGTATCCTGACTCATACAGAGAAATGCCACGTGATGCAATTTCTTCTGCCATTAAGCATGACTCATCTAGAAGATCATATATCTGCCCTGGACAGATACATCTTGGGACCTTCTATTTGGAAGTCTTGGATGTGTCCCTTAGACTGGCTGAGTGCTCCTCAAAGACCAGTCTCTATGCAGTTGCCTCAGACCTGTGCTAGGAACACAGGCTTAGCTTGGAGCAGCTTCACAGCTATTTTAACTGTGAGCACTCTTCACAAAGACCATTCCAAGAGTTCAGCCACTGTAGAGAAGCTCTCATGACCCTTTGCTCCTAAGCCAGGTCCTCACCTATTTGTTCTATCCTAGAGGACAATGAAAGCACATATAAAGCTCTATGCAATGGAAATTCACAGTCGGTCAGTTCACCTACTTTACATCCCCTTTACACTGCCCTTGGGCCAGGCTCCAGCTTAGACAGGTTGTGGACAGTTATTATTTTGCCCATTAATACTGAGAGATAAAAATATTTTGTGATAGGCACAACACAAGATTACAGCATTTTTTTAAAAAATATGGAACTATTTCAAACACAGTAGAAGGCTTGATGGCATCCACTGAACAGAAAGTAGATACTGCTGCAGTCAGTCACTCTTTAGCCAGAGAATTACACATCAAACTGAAATTGAATTGCTTGCATAAGAATGGAAGAAAACACACATACAAACTGTCTTTTCTTTTCCTTCCACCTGAGCCCCACATTACTTCTAAGTATCCGACAAACATTTCTAGGAATAGATCCTAACAATGTCTCTCAAAATTGATAAGTCAGTGCACATCTTCGCACAGAGAGGCCACAGACCAAGCAATAAGTTCTTATAATTTATTGTTTCACTTATCAGTGGAGGCAGGTATAATGACAAATGCATGTTTCAGAAAGCCAAATGTGTTATTATAGCAGAATACTACAGGATTTCAAACATTTCCCTTTCCACCTCAGATTACATAAAAATACCAATACTCAAAATTACTCACACAAATGGCCTGTTTCAGTTTTTAAAAGTCTGATTTCTTATTCTCTGTGCAGTGAGATTTTTTTTTTCTTTTGCCCTGCTGATCTTATCTGCTTGCTCACAGCATTCTGCCAGTGCTGGGATGCATTCATATTTTCTGGCCTTGGTCGTACGCTGCAAAGACCATCCAGCTGAACAATTTTTGGCAGGGGATTGAAGCAAAAGAGAGGAAAACTTGCCCCCGCCATGGAAAAATGCAAAGGGGACTTGAATTTGGCACATGACTGGTGGTCAAATGATGTATGGTGGGTATTGGTTTGTTCTTGACTTCTTGCTTATGCTCTTTTATAGTAGCAACAATCTCCATTCCAAACTGTGAACCAAGGACACATTACAGTAAGAGCTCACCAAGTCAAAACCAAACAATTTTTCTTCTAGGGAACTCACTGAAAAGTCTTTCTTCATGGTAAATAATAATAAGACATATTAGCTAGCAATCCTAACTGGCCACATGCAGAGCTGGTGGATTCATGGCATTCCCTGAAGCAGGCAGCCCCATTTGGTGTATAGCTGTGCGAAATCACAAACTATGTTCTCTTCAAGATCCTGTCTGCCCCATTCAAACAGAAACATGCCCATGTTTTAAAATTTGAGCTGTCTTTAGCTGCAACAGTGTTTCGAAAACTGGTCTTCTTACAATTAAATGATCAGAGGTGGGGCTTTTATATCCGTTCTGTAGAGTTTTTTTTCCAAGTCATGTTCTAATAACCCCCAAAAGCCCAAGTGATATGCAGAAAATCACAGCCAAACAAAAAATGATGCATTTATAAATTCACAGAAACACAGAGGTGATGAATGTTAATTGATAGTAAGGTATAAAGAAAGCTTCAAAGCAAAAATTACAAATAATTTATACTACCATGCAAAGCAAAGCAAGACGATGCTTGCATAAATCTTACTGCTATTCTTGTCACTCTGCTTCAGTAATGCACATCCTGGTCTTAACATTAGAGGAATTTAGAATTAATGACCCACTGAGATTTATAGGACCAATTATACCTCTCAGCATTACCAATTCGGGACACCTACAGCCTTAGACAGACACAGGAAGGTCACTTGAAAAACTCACTGTTAAGTTCAAAAGATTTCAAACAAGGTCCTTTGCCTATGAAACAGAACTCTAAACAGGGCTGTCTTCAAAAATCCACCTCTACCAGTAACTTCACAAAACTCACTGTGCTTCTTTTTTTTATTTTTATTTTTTATGAAGCCAACTGCTTAGCAGTATGGGCCAGTTTAATTCATTTGGATATTTTCACCTTTTCCAAAAATTTCAAACACAGCTGGATTTAGTATTAGTCACTATAGAGTAGGAAATGACAGAATGGTTTATGTGCATTAATGCAACCGTGACAGATATGACTACTGAGTGATGTCTAGAGGGATTGCTCAGTGTTAGTGAGGAATTCACTTGGCAACATCCCTAGTAAGTGAGAAGTCCATAAATTAATATTGCCCAGTTGCAGCAACTGAAGATACTGACATTCCTCTTGGCCCACAGACAGCATTGCACACAGATTGCTCAGTGCACATAATTCCATATTTTTTTGTGTCTCCTCCCCTCCTTTTCAGCCTTCTTTGAGGAGTCCAACATGCTGGGAGTGATGTAAGGCACAAAACTCAGTAATCATGAATGTTACACAACAGAGCAAGTTTTGAAATGAAAGAAAAGCAGGGCATTTTCTGTGCTAGCAAAAGCATCAAATAATTAAAAAAAAAAAAAAAAAAAAAAAA
>VZSV01000044.1:4326951-4343418 GCA_013398735.1 Nothocercus julius | reverse complement strand
AAAAAAAAAAAAGAAAAAAGAAAAAGAAAATAGCTGGACAAATATTTGCCCGGGGTGAATTAAGTCATTCAAGTACTACATAAACACAATTTATAACAGAAACACCAATAAGCACCTTTACTTTAACTACAGCACCAACGCCAAATGCTACCATAATTAGGCAAGAAATGCTCTGCTTTTGAATCATGAACAGAATATGTGCAACATTATTTGCTATACAGGATCTTGCCATCCAAGTGCAGGCAGCAATATTTATTGAGAAATTCACCGAAAGATAACATCTGACTTAAAAAGGGTTCACATAAGTTTAGTTAAGGAGCAAATCCAGAGATTATTTTCAATTACTGAGATAAAATCATGGCTTCTCTCAGGAGAGAAGAAAGGGAAAGTTTTTTTCAATATACTATGTATATGAAAGCTCTAAGAATAGTCTGATTTCACAAACAATATCAGCCTCCTACTAATATTCCTTAACTCTGCTTTTCCCTCCCTCAAGTCATTTTTCCAATTATTTTCAACATTTTCTTTGATCGATTAATAAAAAGCAGCTTTCCTGCTACAGATAACAGGTTACAGAATTCCCTTTATATCGGGTAGGTTTAGAATACTAACTGACATCTGTTTTTGTTTTTTTTTTGTTTTTTTTTTTTTCCTTCATCAGATCTGCAGGGCTGTTGACTTTTTCTGCAGAGAACTCCTCAGTGCTTTCAGAGAGTATGAGCATGACAGCAGGACAGAAACCTCTAAGCTCCAACACTTCTAAGGCATCAGGAGGACCTTCAATTAATGTCAGGAGTCTCTGTTAACCTGAAGAGAAGGAATAGCTTTACCAGCTTGTCTGGAAAGGCTGCAGATCCGGAAAACAAACAAGCAATAAAAATCCTTCAGCTCCTCAAAACTGAATATGAAAGTGGTCAGCATACTGATTAAAGACTCCTCTTTAATAAGTAAGAAGTGGCATCCTCATCTGCAGCCGTGAGGATGTATCTACACTCTCCACTTTAGATATCTAACTTTGGTGCGACTTAAACACACAACTCTAGGGTTCCTGTATGTACTGGACATATTTGGAGGCCTCCTGCTGGCAGTTCAGAGCCCAAGGGGCTGCACTGGCTACATATCCCGCCCCTAATTAAGGGAGCCTTTTAAGGGAGCCTAATTAAGGCAGCCTTACATGCTCAGAGTGAGACTCTGAAATCCTTCCCAAAATTTTAGCACAGTGCAATGCTTGATGCACATGGTACACATGAACCTCTGCATCCCCTTTGCTATTTTAGGCCTAATTGCCTCCCTTCATGACAGGCACTTCCATGAGTAAGAGGAAGAAATCTACATATGCATTACGCCTGCAGCTCTCTTTGGGCAACAGCAAATGTCAGGAGTTAAAGGGCAGAGCGTGCATAGAAATAAATAAATAAATAAATGTGAGATTTATTTTCCTCTGTGCTGAGACCTGGAGATATGTCACAAACATATATTAGTTCTCCTAAGATAGCTACTCAAGATATTGACGGAGTTGACAGTGCAATCTTGTAACGCTCCCATCAGACCACCACCAGACTCATGTTAGCACCGTTCGGGGCAGACCTGCAGCTCCACAGCAGTTTAGCCACTCTAATGCATTCCATCCATCTTTAGGGGTGCATTTTATTAGTCTAAGAATAAAAAGAAAGCAGAAATAGTCTGTATGCTGAGTAGTGGAATCATTGACAAGAAACAGATGTCTTGGAGGTAAAACAAGTTAAAAAAAACAAGTGTATATAGCAGAACAGTGGATGGTTTACTAGACTGGAGAGAGAAAGAAAAGAAAATAACCCCACATATTTGCACAAAAAGTACATGGGCCTTTAAGGCTAAAAACAAAGGGTTCTAGTTATGAATTATCATAAGACTATTGTCTGATCACCTGCTGTCTTGCACACACACCAGCTTGTTTTTTACCATAAGACTTGTTCACTTACTTCACCAAAATGAGTATTTTTCTCTCTCGCTCGCTCTCAAAAAAAAAAAAAAAAAAAAAAAAAGTCTATTGAAAATAACTCCCTGATCTTCCATCCTTTCAATAGAGCTGAAGTGCTCTTCACACACATAGTACACAAGCATCTTGAATTAGAAGGGAACTATTTTTAAATACATGAAGGATAAGATATGAAATTAGTTTCATGGGGAATGAGAACCTTAGAGATTATTTACTTTCCCTTAATTACTTTGACTAACCACTCATTTAGCTTTCCAATAGTACTACCTATTTTGCACTCAAATTTTGAAGCCAAAGACATGAAAATAATTATTTGAACAATTAAGGCTATGGACCTTGATGAAACATAACCACATTTCTCAAATTTCCTTACTCACAAATAAGCTAATTAAAGTTACTACACATTTTTTTTGAATAATTGCCTAAAAGCAATCATCTGTACACAAAAGCAAGCATCTTTCTTTCAACAAACCACATGAAAATTCTGACAACTGGCCAAAACTGTCATTCTGAGGTAGGCAGCCTGTCTGAGGCACTCCTGGCATCAAACAATAGAAGGTGCAAAACAGATTATTAGAAATGTATTTTTGAGAGCAAGAACCTCAAGTGACAGAACAGTCTACCAAGACGACACTCACGTTTCTGTGTCTCAGAACACTAAGAAATCAAGTGTAGCCATAGTGCATAGCTGGGCTTCATGCATTATTCATCCGCATTTCTGTCACTCACAGAGAAAACAAACAAATAAAAAAAAAACAAAGCTGATGAAATAGCATTTCAGAGCAAAAACACTTACACAGTAAGCTTCAAATGTAAAATTAAAGAAAAATAGCAATAAAAATAGGTTCTATCATGCCAGTAAATCAATTAGGATCTTTCTGAGAAAGCCTCATAATATAAGGGAGAGGGAAAAATGAATAGAAAGGATGAAGGGAGCAAAGAAAGTAATATAGAGGATGGTGCATTAAAAGGAAATAGCAAGTCTGAAATATAAAAGATATGAAAAACTTAGGATAAACAGACAAAAAGAGCAGGACAAAAAAAGTTAAACAAATGGAGAGAAGAAAAAAAAAAAGGAGTAAGAAATGGGGAATATGACACACAGAAGGGACAGCTGAAAACCGACAATAACAAAACCCCACATTCCTCCTCTCCTTCCCCCTCCTCTCGTCTAAATTGCACTGGAAAGCACAGCTGAGCAGGACACAAATGAAATCTGTTTCTTTGGCTAAGGAAGCTTCATTCAACATGGACATCTCAGGACTCAGCCCCATCTCTGTCATGTAGTGGGACTTTTTGCCAGTATTTCAGAACTCCCATAGGAATAAGACTTCACTCGAGCGATGCCTAACTGATTTTCCACATTTAAACACCTGAGCCAGTGGATACCATAACATCAGCCCTGGGTTTTTTAGGACAACTGGTCTTTACCAGGTAAGAGAACAGGAGGTGTAAAAGCTGTCACAGTACTCCACACAGCAGCGCATACTACTGCCAACGTGCACCTGAAATTACAAATTCTGTCATTAAGCAGCGTTATCAAACCATTTATAATGTTATAAAGTACTAATAAGTATCCTATCAGCTGTCAGTGACTAATTTATCAATGAAAAAAATTTAGGATCTTACCAATTAGCAAAGGAGTTGCTATGAAATAAATTTAAAGTGGATTTTCTGAAGGTTTCAAAAGAGATTTGTAGAGAAAGCGGCTTCAGCTTTGGGCTCCACTTTTCATTGACGAATATTCCGCCATTTCAATAAAACAGTCACTGCAGCTCACAAAGAAAGAAGAAAGAACCCAAAAACAGTACTCTTGGGTGGTTTATTAGAATATTAATAGGTAGTAGAAATTCTCTTGAGAATTGACTATTGCTGGATTTTGGACCTCTTCTAGGCTCTGAAGCTGGCCAGGTAATCTCACAGTTAATGGTGCATTTCCATATGAATACTTAAAGGGGGATGGGTTGGCAAAGCTAAATCATAAATTTGGAGTTTTCTTTATGCTTTTGACAGAAAACTGTGATGTTTTCTAAAAGGTTGAAATAAGAGACATTTTCTAATTTAACTACACCTTTAACTAAGGCTTTTAGGAGAAAAAATTTCCACAGAAGATGTTTAAAGAGACACGAGAATAATATGTTTCTATATTATGATAGCCAGAAGTAAGACGCCAAATTTTTCATCCTAGGTACTCCAAGTGAATGAAGTGGTCTACAAGCCATATTTGCTTTGTTTTGCTTTAATGGTAAAAAGCAAGAAGTACATTTTGCATTAAACAGAATATAGGTACATCTTTCCCAGATCCATCACTCATTACTGTGGGCTTTCCAGTAACAAATACATTAAACAGACGGAGGTACCAGCAAGTGACTATACCCTCTGTACTTTTGAATTCAATTCAACTATTCTATTCTATCTGAAAATGAGAAATACTGAAGAAACAGGTTTCTTAACTCTGCTTCCTAAGAGTAGAGCATCCATGATGACTTTATCTCTGTCTGCATCTTCATCTGTTTTTCCCCGAGTCTCTCCAGAAAATGAGGCATCTTTGGTCAGCATCAACCAAATTCGGCAGACTGCAGAGTCCTTACCTTTTCATGAAAATAAGTCACTGAAAAAACAATGGGGTGATTAACTATGGTAAATATGGGATGATTACCCATGGCATGAAGGGCAGGCACTGAACCTTCTTCGGAAAACCCACAGAGGAACTACCACTAAAGCATAACCTGCAGAAAATAAGATGAGGCTGGCCCCAGTTCTCACAACACCACCATTTATCTGGTCACTCTTTCTGTCCTTCAGAATTCAAGGCAGTCCACATCACGCTATTTACTGCAAGCTGGACACACTACAGACACACTTTGCACGACAACTACTGCGACGGCTGATCTTCACGCCACAGTATTATCCTAATAAACTGCCTCTCAGCCTCAGGGTCTTTGTTCTCATGTAAGTGACCCACAGTCGGTCACCCTGGATCTTATATAAAGCATGACAAGCGCAGAGGTTATATGAGTTAATTGCATAGTAACTGCAAAATAGCGTGCTTTCTTTCTCTCCACAATGCAGTCTTTCTCTACTGAAAACAATTGGAGTTACTCTGCAATTCTAGCTAATGATAGAACTGTATATCTGGATAACTGTATCATTAGATAATGTTACCAGCACATACACGAGCCTGCCTGAATGGCATTTGACAATGACACAAAATTAAGAAACCTTCTCCAGAATAAAGGCAACTTTGGATTCATCTGGTAACTGGCTAGACATTTAGAAATTGAAGATGAATATTCCTTTTATAACCATACTAAAATCCGAAGGAATAAGAATCAGACTGTAATCTGCCATTGTGCTGTAATTCACAAATACCTCTTCATCCTGAATTACTCAAAACAAACCACCAAGTATTAGAATCTGGCCCTATAGATCTTAATTCTCAAAGAACATTTGACTTATTAGTCACATAAAAAAGATGCATTCTCCATCAATACATAATGCACAGGAACCAATTTGTTTCTTAGGAGAGCTCAAAACTTGCCAAGAGCCTCTGCTTATTCTGTTACTCCTAACAGTCTCCTCTTTTATTGGTCTACAGGCAAGTTTTTTTTACTAACTTTGAAATGCAAGTCAAGGAGACTTGGGGTTCCTCATGCACTTTCCAAAACTCATGCAGCTGTCTTTCTCCAACATAAAACAGCCACTGGAAAACCTTTAAGTTAACGTCCATAAGGATTTTTTTTAGGTAACACACAAGCCATGCACTACTGAATTATTTTTATAATATGCTGGTCTCTCCAATATGGTCTGAAACTGAAAGCATAAAATTATAAGTAAAAACACCAAAATGCCATAATGGAGTCAAAAGTCTATAAATAGCCCAGTCTACCACTCTTTTAATCTATTTTAGGTTTGTTGTTTTTTTGTTTTGTTTTGTTTTTAACTGCTTGGGATATGTCTACATAAGCCTTTTGAAGATAGATTCAGTTTCTCTGTACCTAGGCTTTGTGATGCTCAGCCAGGGCTGAACATGAAGTTTTGTTAGCAAGCATGAACAAATGAAGTTCTTAAAATATTTCAAGCATTCAAGTACAACAAGTGAAATGCTGGACATTGAGCTGTGAATAAAATATTTTCAAACCTGGAATATAACTGTTTTCACTTGCCAGTGTTTTATAGAAGAATACTGCTGCAGTTTTCCATTATTCGGGCACAAAGAAAGATGACACACTGTAGACTGTAACAATCTCGATTCCTAAGTTGTAAGACCACCTTTGTTCTGACTATCCCACTTCCTTTTATCTCACTCACTGGACGGCGTGGTGAGAATAACAGACAAAAAGAACAAAAAGAGCTGGAAATGACTAAAAGACAGGACTGGTTACACCCTTTAAGAATGACAAAGTTATATCTCCCGTGTTCTTGAAAACCTCAGTCGATAAGGAACCCATGATAATCACACAGTCCACTCCAGTATCTCTGTATCCTTACCACTAGATTTTCTCCCATAACTTGTTCTTTCTTGCAACACAGTCACCCTGCAACCTTTCTTCTACTCATATGGAGTATGAGTGGACATAGTAAACCAATTTTGTCACTCATATGCCAGGACTTTCCCTCTTTTCAGCCTTCATCCAATGAATTAATATCATGGTTTTGTTTCTACAGCTTTTGGAGCACCCTTTTCTATTTTTCCTCAAATATTTAGTACTCTTTGTTTGCAAGTGGAAATTTTCTTCCTCTAAACTAGAGTGTCATCAGGCTATAGCGCGTGAAAATCCCTCTGAAATAATACTTAGTTGCTTTCTGAAGATTAGTTATTCTCTGGAGAACTTTTTGCTGTATGAGATTCATATGAAAGTCATGTCCAATTTCGCTTTAAATATACTTACATTATGGAGAACCACAATGTAGAGACAAAAATAAAGACATGATCTGCTTCAGAGGACAACGTCAGAGCAACTGAAGAAATAAAGCACAAAATTTGCTTTTTCCCAACATCTCCTAAACATGCAGCAGGTGACTGTTCTTTCTCAGTGAGAATGAACTCTCGGCATTGGGACAAACCAACTTCATTTTATTCTCTTATTACTTCTCATTTTATTTTGTTTTTGCTGCTGCCAGTCTTGCTCCTCAGGCACTTCCAGAGCACTTCCCTCTCATGCCGGTGTCCCTTGGAGACATGGCTGATAGCATTACACAGGTCTGCATTTTTCCTTGCATGGATGCCTATAGCAATTCTCTGAACATATTGGCTATAACCAACGTCATAGCCATTTTCTGAACATGTTTCATGTTCACTGAAACACACTACATTAATACAAGTGCTCTTTATTCAGATGCTGCTTTTTTAGTTCTGCATTTCCCCTTTTCCCTTACCCACTTAAAAGTCAACCAGTGAACGTAAATCTCTTTAAAAGGGCAATATACAAAGGCTTCCGTTTCAATCTATACTGCAATCAGCATAACACAAAATGAGCAGTGTTAGCACAAAAGAAAGTTTTTTATCAAGTTTTAGGCTCTTATTTTCCTAATGTTTAAGCCACAACCAACTACTGCTCTCCGTGCTCCCTAAAACAAAGAAAAACTGTGTTTTTTCTTGAATGAAGCTCATGTTGAGGAGCCACTGAAATAACAAGAACAGTGACTTCAGCAATCATCACAGCTATATTTCAAAGACAGGGCTGTCAAAGCATCTCATCTTCAGGATTATCAAACTCAATGTTCTGCTCTTTCACTTCAGTTTTCAGTTTCATCTGGCAGCCCGTTTGACACTGAAGAACCAAAATAAATGGATTTTCTGCATGATTTCAAGATGACCACAAGTCTATTCTGTCTAGTTACTCTTGCAACACTTACAGTATAGATACAGAAGTATTCCTTGATTGCAGTGGGTCAACTCACTCAGTTCATACCACTCCCTCATTCTTGGGCAAGGTCAGTCTAAGCATTACTAGTTTTATCAGGTCTATTTTATTTGTAGCATACATCAACAAAGAGAAACAACTTCATTATTAAGGAAAAGGTCAATTTAAATACAAGACTGATAAACTGTCTTTATAAGAAGAAATATGCCACCAGATGTGCTGCCCACTTTTAAATTCTAAACAACAAAACCTGGCTGTGCAATACGCCACTCACTTATTTCTCCTCACAATCCATGAAGAGGAGATTATATTAAGCAGCTACTCTGTTCTTTATCAGTGAGTGTTCTCTTTCCTTTTCCCCAGAGAATTTATGTAGTTATATAATCTGTCTGAATATTTTTGAGGAAACATAAAAAGAAATTCCAATTTTTCAACTTTTCCCTTTTGCTTAAAAAAAAAAAAAAAAAGTAAATGGTTTCCTTCCCAGACTGAAATTAGACCCATCTTCTATTTTGCAAAGGAAACAATATAAAGCACACATTATGGATGTTCTGCAAAATGATACCGAAGCTAAACAAAAGAACCTTGGAAAATAAAACTGCAAACCCCAACTAATTAGGCACGCACTGCACCTGGTTTCACATGTTTTTTGTAATACTATTAACCTTGTTTACAGAATTGGCAAGAAACTGGATATCCGAGTAGACTGGCAACAGTACACCCAGCCTTTTACCTGGAGTGTATCAGCTCAGGTTTAGCCCGGTTTCCTGTACGAGCTGAAGACCGGCCCTCTCTCACAGACTGTCATCAGAATAAAAAGGCAATTGCTGCCTTGTTCCTATGAAGCGGAAGATTATATTCTCCCTACCCCCCTAAAAAAGCATTGACATAAACAATATTTTTTCTCACTGTTAAGATATGCATAGCCCCCAACCAAGAACTGGTCAAGGGCCTATTAATTTGTTAGGAAGAAATTAACCCAAGAGATGCTGATTTTAGGCCAACTGAAAGAAAGACAAAATTGGGAAGATTCTAAATCAAATTCATTTTCTTTGTCCTTTCGGTCCAACACCCCTGTGTGAAGACTGCGGACGCCAGACGTGTGCCTGCCAAGGAGGCAGGAGTGAGCATGAATAAACTGCCCCTTTACAGACAGTAAATCTGCACGGAGCGCTTGCTCACATCCAGGTGCCCGTCATCCTTAACTGCCAGCAGAGGACTATAAACTTTTGTTTTTCTGATGCATCTACAACCCTTCTACCCTGGGCTGTGCTCTCATCAGGTTTCACCACTAAGCCGAGTCATGACTCCCAGGAAAACCCTAAATATGCTAAGTGGATCACTTAATGCAGTAAATGCAACTCTCTTTTGAGTCAGTGTTGAAGTAATGCCAACATCCATCATAAGTCACCAGATTAGTTTTAAGTATTTTTGCCACCAAAACACAGTCCTCTAGTACCAGAAAACGAGAGAGAACTGCTTCACTCAGTAGTAAACTCTTACTCTATATGCAGAGCAGCCACTAAATCAGGGTATAACACTGTTTCCCATAATGTCAGATCAGGAAAATATTAGAAGCAATCTGATACTTTCAGATGAAACAAAGTTATTTGTCTTCACCGAGAGCCTTCCTGACTCTTTTTATAAGGGCATGAATACCAGTATCCATGCTAAAAGTGTGCTCTCATTCAGGTTATTGCATTCTACCTCCTTAAAATCACCCTGTGGCTTTATCAGACACTTCAGCTACTTCCATTTCATTTCTTCTTTACTTCCCTGTCAAAATGCTTCCTAACAGGTATCGGTAAGTCTAGAGAGAGTTGTAGAATACTGTTAAACCCTCAATGATCTCTAACCCAGGCACAGTTGTTACATCCTGAAGCATTTTTGTACTGTGTGTAGGGCACAGCCCTCTCTAAAAATTGCATAAAGCCAGCCTGTCATACCAAAATAGCTGTCTGTTATCCACTTCAGTCATGGGGAAACTGTTCTTCATCATGAGTTGACAAGCTCTATCATACCAAATCTGAAACTTAAATTTCAGGTTAAAAGTATCAGTATGTATACAGAAATATATTTATGTCTCATTTAACTTAACTTTAAAAATAAACAGCTATTAACAAAAACAACTTTTAATTAAGATTGTGGTTGACCTAATCTCTCCTTGAAAAGATAGCAGATAGAATAATAATCTTACATCTACACAGTTCTTTTCAGTCTAAAGGGTTCCATCCAAAAACCCTGATCATAGAAGAGCATTATTAATATATACAAGTAATCTGATGTAAAGCAATCTACCCTATTTCATTACCAGCAAAGACCTAGATTTATCCACCTAATTGTATGGGTTCTTTGTGGATCTTTTCTGTAGTCCTCTCATGAAAAGAAATCATAAAATGCCCTTCATATCTGCAATGCAAATTCAGTTTTAACCCTTTTGTTCTGCCTAACAAAACCTTCCTCCAGCTTCACTTAGCCTCCTCGCTGACCTCCATATCCAACACCATTAACTCTAGAGACAAACTCCAACAAAACCTGGCTTATATGTCAGAGAGTTTAAGTGGTCACCTGGAGTGTACCAAGAGGGTATTGACTTTCATTTGCAAACTGATCAAACTTTACTCTTTGCACAAAAAAAAAAAAAAAAAAAAAAAAAAAAAAAAAGAAACTTACTCTAAGTAACAGCTTCAACGCACTCCTTTCTTGAACCATCAAGTAGTTAAATCCAAGGCCAGCCTCATCAACCTCCTCGATCTCAGGTTTACTTTGCATGAGGTACTGGTGTGCAAGGTGGCTCTTTTAATCATTATCGTGCACGGAAATTTATTCTTAATCACTTTGTTTGTTTGTTTCCTTTTTTATCCTTATGGTTACCAAAATAGGCCTAGTTTATAAACAGTTAGCTTTGAGGGATGCTCTAAACACAGCAGAGGGGGATCCACCTTCCCCTCCACAATTTCCAAAGCAGCTGGGAAACACTCCCCTATGTCTAACAGCCTTTACTCTGCACAACCAATTTTTCTGAATATTTGCTTCAAAGTAAAATGAATTACAATGAGACTGGGGTCACAGCATCTTTCCAGGTAAGAGTTCCTCGAGACAAATGCCAGCTATACCTCAAACCTGCACCTGACCTGCAGAAGGTTTCTTCCAGACTGAAAAGATATCTGCACCTCTCTGGGCCTTTTTGAGAAAACAAGCTGTTCTCTCCTGCCCTTCCCAGGGTGACTGCAGCCATCAGGACTTGCACACAGTCCAGCTGGATCACAGGAGACGGCTGTTAGGAGCCCGGAGCATCCTGATGGGGAAGAGGATGGGGCCAGCTAGGAAGAGGTAGTATGTGCCAACTACCCATCACTGCCACCTGATGGCAATGTGCTCCACTATAGGATTGAACAAAATGTTGCAGAAGCCGTCATCTCTGTGCCCCCTGCACCATGATGGGATGCTCCTTGTTTTCAAAAGCAAAAACAAATGAAAAAGAGAACAGAGCTGTTACTAGAAAATCTACTGATGTTTCAGCTGATGTTTACATAATCACCTCCCAGCACTGACTCAACCTGAGCCCACATTATGACCCTGTTCTGAGCCCTGCTTTTAAAAAAGCATTTTTTTGAACCACCTGTCTTGGTGCTGAAAATTGCTTGGCCAATGTACGAACACTTCAGTTTTGAGAAAAAGCAAGTTGAGGATAACTGGCCCAATATTTGACCTAGTTTCTTCTGTAACCTCCAGCTGAAACTAGAACAAAATATACACATGGAAAAAGGACTGATAGATCCCGTACTCCATTTCCTTCAGAACAAAGGATTTCTTCCCCAAAAACATTTAGTGAAATGTCCAAGAGTTGGGGCTTTCACTATACTCAGACCTCTCTAGCCTGTAATGCATCTTTCCATCAAGAAGTTCCTGCTCAATATTCATGTTAGGATTTTACTTCTTTAATTTCTCTGCTTATCCTAGGTATTCTCCCATGCGCCCTGCTGAAAAATCTGATTCTTTTTTGTTCTGATACATTTCAAATATCCGAATGTAATTAACCTATCTACCCTTGTTCAGTGCTATGTATACATCTATCTCTGAGTATTTGCCCTCAAGCTAGTTCCTCCACACCCCTGAGTATTTTGTTGCTCTTCTTTGAGCTCCGTTCAATTTGTCAATAACTTTCTGATGATATGATATTCAGAGCTTTCAGATATGTTCAGAGCAGAGTCTTGTAAAAAGGCAACCCCACTTCTTTGCTCCCAGACACTGCACCTTTTTGTTGCCAACTCAAAGACAAATTGGTCTGTTTTGTAATCAAATCATACTGTAAAATCATGTATTGCTTCCTGTTGTGTATTAATTTTAGTTCTTTTCCAGCTACTATTATCCATCAGTAAGTTCCCATCAAGAACAGTTGAGACCTTTCCCAGATGAGATTGCATTTTACAATTCTTCCCCTTTTCTCTACTATCCTGCAAGAATCCTTTTCAAATTCTGTTTATTCCAAAGCAAATATGATGTTAGTTTCAAAGGTTATAGGTTTTGCTTGAGGCCCCTATTCAACAAAGCATTTAATTACATGCCTAACTTTAACTACATGCTTAAATCCCATTGATCTCAGCAAGCAGAGATGGGCTTAAGCATATGTTTTAAAAAAAGAAAAAAAAAAAAAGAAAAAAAAGTTAGGCATGCAGGCCAGTGCTTTGCTGAATCAAATGCTCAGTTTCTGTAAATCACACGTATGGTTTATTTTCCATATTTGGCAAGAATTGACAGCTCAGTGCTTTTATGTTACAGGATTTACAAATGAAGCTTCAAGGGAGATGGAAACTGACATCACACATTGGTTCCTTTCTTAAAAAAAGAAAAGGAAATAAATACTTAAGTAAATATGTAGCAGTATGACAATCATTAAGCCTATAGGATTTAAGCATGCCAAAACCGCAGGACTACAGCACGTGTACCTCACATAAGACATGAAGGACATTCCCTGTTAGCTCATTAGCCACTACCATCATTTTGTAGTTAAATGGAGAGAGCAAAGCTGTCAATTTCTTAATTCCTATATACCAAATAGCCTTAAATGAAGCAGACTAAACTCAGTGTTCCAAACAGGATAGATTTGAAGGGGAAAGAAGGTACGAGGCTTTGGTTCCGGTCATGGGATGACTATTTCCATCAGTTTCCAATGTGTGTGACAACACATGTAAGGTTTTACATTCATCACTAGCAATAAATGCAGTTGGCATAACAGGAGTTTCACGGAGAGCACTTAAAAACCACTTCCAAACGTCTTCCACTGTTTACATGCCAAAGAGTTCACAAGCTTTCTCCCTTCCCTCCCTTTAAAAAAATGTTTGTACTTTTTGTTTTCTTTGCCTTCCCTAATTCTGCTGTCTGGCAAACCCAGGCATAGGCTGCCTGCAGGGATTGCAGTTAGGGAGCTGTACCAAGTTTAACCTGCGGACTACCTGACTGTAGGACAGCAGGTTTGGGAGAACTGCCATCAAAATGAAACATAGGAGGAAAACTGGAAAGCGAGTACTGCTTTCAGCCATAAAGGCTTCCAAAAAACAATTTGCATGTTCTGTACTAAACTATCCACATGCACCAGAGTACTGAATTGCATGATTTCCAAAATAAGTGTCAAAGACCAACTACTTTCTAATATATCAGAATTATATAATTCTCTTACTGTTCAACCATTTGTATTCAAGTGTTGCAATACTTCCCTATATCAGTACTTAAGATGAACCAGAAAGATAGATATCTACAGGCAATGTAAATAAGCTATACATGACAGTACCTTGGATCTCTTAAATAATACTGTGAACCCCAAAAGTCACTCATAGATTGCAGTTCCCATATGTAGCATAAATTCTGTTGTTTTTATTTTATTCTATTGCTTTATTAAATGCATACATAATCAAAGTTGACTGTTTTCCTCACAGCAAATCTTCCTTGCAACTTCATAGTTTCCAAGACGCACTCAATGGTGTTAAGAACTTGTATGTAGTAAACACATCCACTTCTGTTTTCTGGTGCAACTAATGGGTAATCTAACACTGTGTTTTATTCATGGGTTAAATACCGCTGGGTACAAAAGGCAGAGATAAAACTCCCATGGACAACTTTTTGTGACTTTCTATCACATAGGAAGGAAAGGTGGCAAAGAGGCAAAATCGCAGCATCTTCTCTGTTCGCTGCACGTGCAGCTACACATCTGGGACTGCTCCTTCTCCTAGGGCAGTTCAGCATCTCCAAGGCCCGTCTGAGCACTATCACCTGCTGGAAAGCTGAAACCCGATAGGCAGTAAGTACAGATAGAGGGTCAGATCCCCAACCTGCACTAATGGATTTTTTCAGATAGATGGCAGTGCACAAAGCGCAACGGAGACGGGTCCAGGGTCGAGATTCCATTTCAGACGCTCCAGCTCGGGGAATCATTGCATTATCAGAATCACTTTTAGAAGCACCAGGGTTTAGGACCCAAAGGTACTGCACTGTGAGGGCTCTTCTTTTCCTCTTTTCCTTTCGGAGGGGTGAACAGGGTACCAAGGATGCAAACACAGCAAAAGCAGCACTTTGGATTTCACTTCTCATTCCCATAACTGACAAAGGATTTTCTGACTACATGCTAATAAATACAGATTTCAAACACAAAGATAAAACCTGATTAACAAGATAAGGTCCAAAAAGAGATTACATACTGTAGCTAACAGTAGATCATAAATCAGATTTCTGAGGGTCTGTAATAACATAGATTTCAACATATCCGAGCAACACAAACAGGATATTTCAAATCACTCTACTAGCAAAATTTCTACAGATTTCTACAGACTATCCCTCTTCATTCTAACAGACAGTCTCATAAAGCTAAGAGCAGCAGAGTCAAAACTTAACCATTTAACTGCAACTCCCAGCAAATCTCTCCCCCACAAAAGGAAAATGCTAACAAAGCAGCTGATACAAACAGGAGCAAATCACGCAGTTATTAGTTGTGCATCTACCCGAGGGTTTCGGTGCACAGCTATCACGCTGTGGAAGCATCCACCACCGTTTTGTTTTCAGTTCACAGTAGGGGGTTGCTAGGAAACAAAATACTATTGTCTGACTTCATGATCTATTGCCTGGCTTGCCTAGCAATAGTGCCTTCTAAATCTATTACCGGATTATTTTATATCTTATAGCCAGATTAGGACTAACACAGAAACATATGCACACAGGGAGAACAATAACAATGCCTCAGAATTCAAGGGAAAGGATGCAGATACTCCAGGTCAAAGACAATAAACTATCCTAAGGAAAAAATAACTTAGGTAACCTAGGGATATTTGTATACATACGCATCCTCATGCGTGTATCATCCCTCCACTGCTGTATCTATAGTTTTGCCCGGCTTGCCAAGACTCTCGCTGCTGAGGACACACGATGCTCTCTTACTACTTGGGAGCTACTGTACACGGTAAGTTCTGTAAATACCACATGCTGCAGACTGCCTGGTGCAGGCAAACAAACCAACCAGACTCATTTTTCTGGAATTTAGCTCAGGGCTATGTTGGTGCCCTAAATTCTTTATGTAATAGGCTTTTTTCTTCCTCTTTTGCACATTAGAACAGATAGAAAAGTCTAAGATAACTCCCTTTGCTACCCCCACCTCTCCGCCCCAAACACACACACAGCTCAGTGTGAAATAAATAAATAAATGCATCAGGAAAAGAGATCTAAAATAGAAAGCGACAATAACAAATTTCACATATTTTGACAGTGACAAATCTTCCTAGAGCAAGAGAGTAAAGGACTATCGAAACCAGATAAATATGGGTGTCTATGAAGGCAGCACCACAGCACCTCCAAAGGAGACCTCAACAGCAAAAAACAATCATACTTAAAAAGCAGAGAGACAGATGAATGGACTTATGCACACAGTCCTGTAGAAAAGGCTTTAAATAAAACCTGCACAGTAGTTACTGCTCTTTTATGCATAGCTACAATTTCACACCATGCACCACATGCACTATTTCAAAGTGTTCTCAACTTATTCATTAATGCCAATGAATTTTATCATTTCTTTCTAAATTTGAGGTGGAAAAAAAAAAAAGAGAGAATGAAGTACACTGCACATCAAAAGCTTTTGACATACTGCAACAAAACTTCCAATAATAATAAAGTAGCAACATGCAACATAGTAAATAGACAATTCACAGAAAGGATCCCAGAGCTTCTTGCCGCTCCTGCCCAGAGAGGGTCCAACCTTACAGAGACGAGAAGCGCTCGCTGAAAGCGCATTTAAAATTAAAGCACGGGAGGGAAAAGCAAGAGAGCTCTCTCCATACCCCACAACCGCGAGCCGCCGCCGGCGCCCAGATCAAAGCGAGGGGAGGCAACACGACCCGCGGCCAACCCCGCTCCGGGGGATCCGGCTCTCCCCGCTAGAGCCGCGCGGTCTCCCGCGCCCCTCGGCGCCGGGGCACCCACCGCTGCCCTGGGAGCTGCGGGCGCTCCGGGAAGGGGCAGGGGAGGGAGGGCTGGGACAGCCACCTCCGGACCTGCCACCAAAAACTGTGGTGGGAACCGGCGCTGTGGGGTCCTGGCAGCCGCAGCCGCTAATCCCGCGGCGGGGACCGGCGTCCGAGC
>VZSV01000044.1:4267150-4326406 GCA_013398735.1 Nothocercus julius | reverse complement strand
CGCGCGTGTGTGTGCGAGAGAGCGCGTGCGGGAGCGTGTGCGGCTGCGGGATGCTGCGGCCAGGGACCGGCGGAAAATTCCCCCCCTCCTGGAGAAGCCGCCGACAAATGGCAAGGCAGGTGTGCAGGGGAAGCGCGGCTCCCGGCGGAGGAGAAGGAGGAGGAGGAGGAGGAAGGGGAGGTGGGAGCCGCCGAGGAGGGCGGGGAGGCGCCGCCGCCGGCAGGGAAGCGCCCCGCTCCTGTCGCCCGTGCCGGGCGCCGCTGCACGCGGGAGGCACCGCGGGCGGCTCCGCGGAGCGCTCTGGCCCCGCACGGGCCCCGCGCCCTGGCCCGCTCTGGGCACCCCGGCCTGGCTTACGGGGTCGGCGTTTTAGCTTCCTGCAAGAAGTGCTGCTCCGTGTCTTATCTGCAGAGCTTCCCGCCTCCCAGTTCCCTGTCGGTTGGAACCAGCGCCCTTCATGGCAATCCCTGCTGCAGAGACAAGGGGGCTTCCCTTGCTCCTTTCCAGGACCCACACAATCCCACACGGCCAGTACTGCGTGGGGAGGGTGCCTGACCCGTTTCCTTGGTGAAGTCGTGGGGCAGGGACAGCTCCGCCAGGAAAAGGCAGGAGCCCCTGTGGGCTTGGTGGCCCCAAGGGATTCCCAAGGGCCGACAGCCTGCTAGGGCTGCTGCTGAAAACCTTGTCCGAGCACGGCTAAGGACGAGTTTTGTGGCCACATCTCAGCTTCAGCCAAAGGTGTTGGCTAACGTGAGCTCTGTGGTTTTCAAATGGGAAGAGCCTGTTCCCCTTCTCCTGTCTGGAACTGCCATACTGGCTTGCAGCAGGCAGCCCCTTTGCTCTATGGCGATGGCTGTGATTTAGTGCTGGAGAAGGGCTTCGCGTGCCCGTTTCCAACACCCTGCAGCAGACTCCTAGGCGGAGGTTAGTCAAGAAGTGAAAAGTGGCTGTGACTGAAAGGTAGGACCTAACATCAGATATTAACTATTGCACGCAGCACCTATGGTTTCCAATGGTAAAGGAAGATCCGATAGGAATATCCCCAGCTTCTCTTTTTCATAGCACTTCTTTCACCGAAGTGGTGTCCAAATACGTCCACAGGTATGGGGCTAATCATATATGTTCACCAGTCCATCGTTTTGGCCTTACCAGTAAACACACTTATGCAACTGAAGCGATTTCCACACCACCGAGCTCCTCTGATTTAAACAGTCGTGGCTTGTGTTGCCTCTGCGTGTCGCTTTTTTCCCCTGGCTGGCAGGGTTAGTGTCACAGCTTCAGCCTGGAAAGTGACAACGAACCACATTGACACAAATTACACAAGGACATCCATGTGGAGGACAAAGCACGGAGATGGATGCGCTGCTCTAGGTATGTGTTAAGTACCTCTGCTGAGCAGGAGTCGCTCTTCACCTGGATGAGCACCGCTGTTTTCTTCACTGCTTCTTGCTTGGCTGCTTAGGTGGGATAGCCGGATATAAAGGAGAAGCTGCTGGAGATATTTCTGTTAGGTTTAACTCTGATGAAAGCAAGGCATAATTACAACTTGGGCTTCCTCTCCTGTATTATTTACACTAAAACACACCTATCCAGTCTGCTACAGCACAAGTCCCAAACCTGTTCATTCCTAAGCAAGCACCTACTTTTAAAAGCAAAAAGAAAACTCCTAGAGAAGTTGACACACAACATACGTTCTTCACCTTTAGCTAAAACTAGCTTGTGAAATGAATTAATAGTTAATAAATCACATACTAAACTCCAGTGTCTGAATGTAACTCTAAAGTTTGTGGCCTTTGCCTGTCCTAAATTTTCCCTTTCATCTCTTCTAACACAGAATGTTATTGTACTTTGAAAAATACACACATATACAACAGCAAACGTTAAAGAGACATATTAAACACAGCCCTCTTGGCTGTTGAGTCAAGCCTTGGATGATATAAAACAGACGTAAAAGAAAGTATCTCTGCTGATATTGGACTTAATGTATCTGGCTGCACGTGATGAAAACATCCAAAAGGGTTATTTCATCCTGGCAGTTTAGGCCTGCACCATTTCTCTCCTTCCCTCCCCTACAGCTCTCTGGACAAACACACACACACACGTGTGCATGCACGAGTCTGCAGAAACAGGTATGATCTTTTTATGATTTCACTAATGCATGCTCACTTTACCATGTATTTGCTATTTGTAGGTCAGCACATTTCCAGGTTGCAGCCAAGACCTTACTTTGTTATTCTGGATAGTTCTTGGGCAGTTGCTGCCTTGGCCCTAAAGACTTTACAGTCTAATTTTTTAATAACTGAAGCATTCTTTTTTAAAATTTAAAAAGAGGACTTGTTTTAGCTGTCTCGTAAGCGTGCATTATATCCCAAGACTTCAATAGAAGCTGCACTGGCATATCTGAGAGCACAATTAGGCCCTCTGGACCTTTTAAAGCTTCAAAAATAGTCATGTGTAATTCCTTCTTCTGCAGATCCTGCAAGCTTTAAGAGATTTTCTGAAAGCTGTAAATTCCTATTTATCCACTAAGAGGCTCATAGGCAATCTTCCCCTAATGGAAACAGAACTGTAAAGCCGAAACATTAATATACACAATATGATACATTGCGCAGGGATAGACCAATCCCAGCCAACAAGAAGGCATGGATGCTGTGCAGCTAGAGAACCATAACCAAACAGGTTCGCTCCACTTACTCAGCTTCCTGCACTCTATTTTCACTATCTGATTTATATTAGTGCGCACAGTTCTGTCTAAAAAAACATACGACCTTTGAATCCCTCATCTGCATCGTCTGGCAGCGTGACTGGGCGTTCAGAGGACACAGTGTGGACTAAATACAAGCAGCTCTTCTTCGATAACCATGCTGTTAATATGCAAATCTCACTACGCTGTCTACTATAATCTCCCTCCTCTGGTTGGCTTTCTGGGATGAAAAGAAATTCAGGTTATTAGTTAGCAGACAACATGTGCTCTTCAGGTTCCCCCTTAAGATGCAGCCCTATCCACCATCAAGAAGGTACATGCCACAGACAAACAACAACAAAGCAAGAAGAAAAAGGAGCAAGGGAAATAGGATTAGAAACATGATAAAAGGCGAAGTTCTGTGTTTAAAAATTCTCCTGATTCCCTTTCTTCTTTCTGGCTTTCTTTTGGGAGTTTTGCCCGTGACTGTAGATGGCAAGAGGACTGCGCCATTTTTGCTCATTTCTTTGTTAACCTTTTCCTTTGTCAGATACAGGAATGCTTGAGCTCATGGTAACAGACTTGAATTTGTATGGAGAAAGTCTTTTTTGTACTGGGAGAAACACACGTGGCTGTCTTCATGGGTCAACTTTGCTGGATCTGCAGGCTGAATGTTAGGAAGAAATACATATGTATTGATATGAATATTTATTGATATATATCTTGACATCAAAGAGTGGATGGGACAGTTGAACAATAAACAAATAACATTTCTTGTTTTAAAATCCATGACAGAAACAGCCACCAAAGGCAGCAGCATCACTGGCTTATTCTTCACAAAAGGTCAGTCTTGGCTGAGCAATGACCTTTTCTACAGTACGAGCTGATGGGAGTGCTTATGCTAGCCAGCTGAACTGTCCGGGATCAATATTTTATTTTCCATCAGAGTCCAATCTGGCAACAGTGACATGCTGCAAAAATGGAATTAGTTCTATCAACTTTGATAGCGTACATTCTGAGCAACTTTTCTCTCATAAAGCTGAACTGGGCTTCTTCTCCAAAGTTTATATATAGGCAGACTGTTCCTCTCTCTTTGACTTTACTTTGTAGATTTTCCTTCATTCTTGCAATTCTTTTCCTGAAGCTCAGTACCTTACGAGCTGCACTGTTTTCACTGCTATACAGATGTGGCCAGCCCTTCTGATGCCTTCCTTGAAGTGGCAGCTGAGATCAAGCTAGTAACTTCTTAGATCTATGTATTTGAGGTCCCAGTGAAATCAATACAGATTTTGTCATTGATTTTGCCATGGCCAGAATTTTGCTTCTTGGGACTGCCAGCAGCGTATTTTTAGAGGACCAGACATTGACTGGAATTTCCAGACAAGATAATGAAGGCCACTACTGATAACATAGCGCAGTGAATGACACTTCTCTTTCCTCAGGCTTTTGCCCAAGAAGGGGATAGTTTATTTGGGTTGGACGACCCCTTAGATTACTTTCCTCTTAGATTACCAGAACTCTCTTTCTTTTTTCATGGATTTCCCACAGGCCTGTAAGGCATCTCCTTGCACAAGATAAATAAAGAGCAACACACATGCACCTGTGAGAAATTCTCATTAGGAGTTTGATAAGGTTGCAGGGCTACAAGTCTTTGGGCAGCTTGGAAGGACAGAGGGCTAAATTTGAAGGTGACTGTACATAGGGTTTTTTATTAATTTGCCATAACACAAGGCATTGTAAAAAATGATAGCTGTACTATGGAGCTGCTTTACTCTTCTGCCTCACACATTTCAGATACAAGGATAATGTGAAGAGCACAAACAGAAATGCAGGCAGTTATCTGATACCAAAGGTTAGAAGAAGATTTTGACAAGAACCGTGTAAGCCGTGCCTGAGCCTTCCACTGCAAAGGTCAGACAGAGACCTCCACAGAAATGAATACTATCGCAAAGGAACTTTTATACCTCAGGAAAGAGCCTGAAAGAAAGCACAATGCATCTATCCTCCTTTATTCCAGATGGCACGATCATTTTTTTCAAATGTATATTAGGATTCTCATTTAATAAATAATGAGCTCTGAAATGTGCTCTCCCTTGTCTTGCTATAAGAAAGAAAAAAAGAGACTGCTTCAGCAGTCAGAGTTACAGACACATCCAACCAGATAATTGACATGACCATTGAGCCAGCATAGTGTTAACTCAGTTTTAAGCTTCCTCAAATAATCTAGGTTTAGAAACCATGTAACTTAATTGGATTGCTGCAGACCTGACAGTTCCTCATGTACTGTATACTAAAGGATTGCATCGCTACTGTATGATTGGATACATAAGCTAATGCTGTCACTTCTGAGAACAGTTAGGTGCTGTCACCAGCCCTGCAGCTCATCTTTAATCTTCCAATCACCATTAGCCAGTGAAAACAAAAATCTTCCCTCTGTTTCCCCTCATCTGAAAAATTAAATTTGGAGAATTGAGAATAACCATGACACAGAATCAGAAGATTTGGGCCTAACCTCTCACTCTCAGTCACAGAGGTAATTCTCTATTATGCAGCCAGTCCCACTGAATACCTAGTTCATTCAAACAAGCTCATCAAAAGAATTCATACAACTCAGGCAAGGAAGAGTCGGCTGAATGAGGTCCATTTTTTTGTCAAAGAAAGGAGCTACTTAATAATCCCAAAGGAAAAAATATGAAGGCATTTTACAAGGCAACACGATGCTCAAAAAACACAGGTGTAGAGACAATGTGGCTAATAGACTAAATAGAAGATTCATAAATTCTTAAATACAGTATCAGCTTTCATGTTAACACACAAAGGTTAGCAGTGTCCTCCACTCGTTAGCTGGGGATGCCTTCAAGGCACAAGAGAAGGGTAGGCACCAAGTCATGATCAGAAGTATATGAGAATTAGATATATCTCGGCCATTTGAGTCAGTGCACACATCCCTTGCTTCAGAGAAGGAGATCTTTTCGAAGAGAAGATTGGTGTTTTGACCTTTGTGCTGTCTCCTGCTGCTGCTCTCCTGAATGCCCATTGTACTCCATCACTGTTCTGCTAGTTCTGTAAAATAGGTTTTATTTCATTTAGAAGTCACCCAAAGCTGGACTCTGGAAAGACACAATCATTGTTCTTAACTCTTTATGTGGGCTGTCTAGGCATTATAGGCAATGTTTCCTTTGCAACAAGGCGTCAAAAGCACAGAACTGCTCATTCTCTACCATGCACGTCAGTAAATGCGAGTTAAACAGTTGCTGGTAATCGCTTTGTAGTCAAAGATGTGGGCTTTTTTTTAGGAACATCATGTGTATTTTTCAGAAAAACAAGCACTAAATATTCTGAAAAGACTCATTTCCTTAGGTAGCTAATGCTGGTTATTTATTTATTTATTTATTTATTTATTTATTTTCCAGAAAAACAATGGATAAAATCTCCACTTCTAACAACTCTTCTGTGGGAGCACTACTGTCATTTTTTCACTAATTGTTCCTCTGCTTTCTGCCATAGATGTTCAGTAGGCCTTGTGCAGGCCTGTCAAGTAGGCCGCTAAAGGATTGTTGTTCCTACGCTATTTCCATGCTGCGCCATTCTTTACATCAAAGACTCAGCCTGGCCTAACTTCCCTGTGAAGATCTTCCTCAGGGAGACCAGGCAAACCTTGCACTGCTCTTTGACATAAGAACATACATACAGAAGGTTTCCACAGGCCATTAACTATCTATGCAGACCATCCAAAACAGCTGTGTCTCTTCATTAAGTCATTTTTAATTCAAACAGCTTGCATCCTCCAACTCTGCACTTTGTTGTTGTAAACAGTGTAGGATTTTACAAGGAAGAGAAGTCCTGTCCTTTCTCCTTTTGTTCTGTGATCACAAAATGCAGCCACATCTGGGTGGCTCTTTAACAAACCACAGCAGTGCCATACCAGATGACTGGGAATGGAAAAAAATACTAATGTATTCAGCTGAAACCGCAACTTAAATTTACATAGGCAGAACGCAATTACCTGATCTGGCATTTTGCCAGGACACTGAGGTTAACATTATTACTCCTACAATATTCCTATTTATGGTCAATATGGAAAAAAAGTAATAACAGGATATTTTAATTGAATCAGTGTGAACTGAACTACTGTAGGTTGCAGTCCAATTAAAATTGACAGCCTAGTGAAGCAGATACACGTACCACACAGATAAATATAGAAAATCCAAGTTGTTCTTTTTCTTTTTTTGTCTTCTCGTCTTGGTGTTTCTTCTGCTGGTTATTTCATTTCACTTTCTTAATCTTTTGATGCCAGGAAACTATCATTGACTGGAAACACTTACTAGCTTTTTGCAGGCAGTTTTCATAACTTAAAATAAAGATGGAAAAATATACCCTGTTAAATGTTTCAGCATTGCATTTCTTTCCTTTTCTAAAGCACACGGTATTAAAATTACATTGACTGTGGAGCAGCAGATTAGAAAGAGCAACTGCTTTTAACCTTAAATAGTAAATGATGCTGAAGTCACCATGTCTGTCTCTGATGCACACGCAGTGCAGACATTACCAGTTTGAAACTTGTAGCTAGCAGACACGCAGTCTGACCCCCTCCCAGAAGTGCTCTGCAGAGGTTAACTCCTGAAAGGCAAAATAACTTTTTTTTCCCCCCTGGGAAAAATGAATGCTTGAAATGACAGAAAATATATTGCCCTGTTTACTCCTGGTTCTGCAATCCTTACTCACATGAGTATCTCTTTCCTAGACAAGAAAAACTGCAAGCACCCATTGAGGTCAATGGGACTCCAGGGGAATTAATATTCCCTATCTGACAGAGGTGTTGTGAGGAGCACTTCATTAGTGTTCAGAAGGACGCCAAGAGCTCCAGATAACAGCTGCTATATGTTGCAAGAAAATAGTACTATTCGTTATTACCGAAGAGCTACAACCATGTTCGTAATTGACCACTGCCTGAATCTTTTCCAAAGTTATTTGGTTCGGAGATATGCCTCAAAGCAAATCTGTTATTTAATAGAATGAAGGAAGTAAAGAAGCAACAGGATATTTTTAAGAGCAAAACAGAAGAAAGCTCCCCTGGGCTGTATCCTATTGACCTCTAGTTCCATTATTGTTTCTGAAATGTTTTTCCATTTAAGGCATCACCACTGAGTCCTTCCCAGGAAGCCTTGGGAAAGGATATAAAGTGAGGTCTCTACTAAGCTTGTAAGTAACATCTCTTAAAATGGAGGTTTGATTTATGTTTCACTGACAACCAGGTTTAAGGGGAAAAACCCTCCAGGCTTTGGTAGTGAATCTTCTATAATATAATAAATGGTGCCATCTACTGGCTCTCCTTTGCTTTTGATCAGTGTCACAGTTTGATAGTACAGTATAGCTACTTCAAGTAGCATTAAACCCAAAGAAATCAAGCCAATGTGACTGTAGATAGTGTACTTCCTGCACAATGGAGATTGGAATGATTTACAGGGATTTCCATAAGGCAAACAAGTCCAAAATGAAATAACAGTAGTGCAACAAGGAGAAACAAGTAGATGCAAGCAAAGGAGAAAGTCTGCGTCCCAGCAGAACGTATGAAACTGGATGAAGGGTCGGTACTGAAGACAGACATAGCTAAGCTGAACCAGATGGAAGAATCCCACAGGACACATCAGCAATGAGACTCCTTAGAGGGGCAGTTGGGAGCTTCTCCAAACCCTCCCAGTTTGTTTTTTCTTCTGGAAAAAGAATAGCAGATCATGCTGCTTTTCTCCTTCTACCCACTCCAATTTCTTCAGTTAAATAATAAAGAAATTAAGCAGCCCTGGCACAAGAAGTGTACAGACAGACATAGAAGCTGTGGGCCAATTTCTGCTCTCAGAGCTCGATGCTTTTCCTAATTTACACCAGGATTAAAAATTGTCTTACATCCCTCAAAGATACATAAACAGGGTCTTGTTCAAATTGCAGTTACACTTGGTGCCTTTTACAGGGCAAACCCAAGTCACTGAGTAAGGGAATGGGTATAACGTGTTCTTATTTTTTGTGATTTTCAATATATCTGCATAATTTATTTGAAAAAGCAAAAGTCAGCTGTAAAGCTATTTTGGTCTGATTTCTGAAGAAAAAGAGACTAGCGCAATCTCAGCATCTGGCAAGGAGAAAACAGTCTCAAAAAATGGTGTTTAAATAAGCGTTTCACAAAAAGCAGGGTGGCTGGCTCCTTTGGAGAAGAAAGCACAAGGGGGGGCTCATCTCGGACAGACACATATCCATAGAAAGTTATGTATGCCCCTTCAGTTTGGTGTCCCATAAAATACATATTTATGTATTGTTAGTCTTCACGTGGTAGGAAACAGATGAGCGGGACTGTAGAAAACCCGTGATTTTATTGTTACTGAAACAACCTGTATCAAAGCAAGTTACAGCTTCTTGGGCTCCGACTCCATCTCCTATCAATGAAGACCAAGTTTGTATGTGCTCTATATATTGCTTTTAGACTTTAGAAGCACAAGAGATTATGGAAAGTGTGCCTTAATAAAGATGCAGATTTCTTGGCATAAATTTTTCCATGCCTGAATCAAAAGTACAAAGAGGGGGTCAGCTGCTCTCATAGCTTAGTCCTCCCACCTTCCTCATCGTCCAGGCTAACTTCACATTTTTATGAAGTTTTTGTATGAGATCCAGCAGCAATCACACACTAAGGAATTTTTGGCAATACAACTCAATTTGAAGTAGTGCTGGAAAAGACTGGGAGCCCTTGAGTTGTTGTGGAAAGCCTTTTCATGAGGCCCTAAGATGAGAAAACACAATCAGTATTGCTGCTTTGAGGGAAAAACGAATTCCATCTTTCTTCTGCCACACTCTTTTCACAGAGATTATTTCAGAACAGATTCCATGGATGGAACTTATATTCCACAGCCTCCCAGGAGATTTTTCATTTAGATGTACAATCTTTATTTCCAGTGCAGTGTTTTTCAATCTTTTGAAACTGGAGGATCCTGAATATTTTTCAGCAAAGCGACACATTCACTCTCCGGCTTCTGCCTTTCTGCACTCCTGCATAGGGAATTGACAACAAATTCCCAGTTCTCAGCAGCCTTTAATGGGTTCCTTAGAAGTAACCCATAGAGTCCAAGAACCTATAGAAAACAGGTTGAAAACCCTATTATCACACATGTAATGAGACTTCTAAAGAATGTGTGGGCCTCAAAGAAAATTATACCAATAAAAATGGCAAGGATTTTTTAACGAGCATGCAGATCCTATCCAACAGGAAACAAATATGTATACAAATACTTTCCTCTCAAGTTATTCAGTTTATCCAGTAGTTGATGGCCTGGTGTTGTAGAACTCAAGTTCCATAGATTTAGTATCTTGGTAGACCTGGAGTCAGTTTTCTACCACACTTCCATCAGACTCCCTTTACATTTTTCATTAGTCTCAAATTAGTGCACGATTTTAACCTAATGAGGAGAACAGTCAGCACACTGGTTCCTTCCACCAAGCAGGGCAGTTACTGTCACGGTGCTACTGTGAGAGAGTTAAGAGTTCTCTTTTGGCACCAATTCCCACCTCTAATCTTGAATGGATCTCAGCTAGTCTGTAGGATCTCTTGACTGTGTAACTTTTAAAAGAAGAGGCCTAGCCTCTATAGGGGAAGTGCTGGCGACATTCCCATTTTCCACCTCCTGTAGGAACTTCTTTGAACAACGTGTAGCACTGAAGAAATTGGCCATAGATGTTACCCACGTGACACAAGGTTTCCAGTTCCATTCCTGGTTCTGGGAACAGGCATGAAGCAAGCATAAGATTAGGCAGCAGATACCGATAGATGTGTTTTGATGCTGATCCATCAACTGGCAGATACTTCACACTTCCCTCCTAGCAGTGATTTGCCATATCCGAGAACTACAGATATCTGAGCAACAAAAAAGCACACAAAAACAACCATCACTTCACAGCAGACAATCATTTTTCCTCAACTGCAGTAACCAAATTTGCTGCAGAACTTTGTGAGGCAACTTGGACTTGGCAAATTCTTCACAGACCAAAAGTTCTCTCCACAGTGTCAAGAGTAAAAGAAGTTAGGCAAGTGCCATCATCATCTTTAACGATTTTTGTCACTCTCATAAAAAGTCTAGCAGTCACTATAAAAGGAGTATGGTAGAATGGTCTACCATACCTGGGAGAAATATTCTGGGTAAAAAAATAGCATGAAGACAGTGTGACAAAAGTATTATTGCAAAAGTACATTTCACAACTGGAAGCAGGAATAAAACACTGTAACTAGCATGTTGGAATTAGTGAAAATGTCTGGGAATGGTTCCATTAAACTATTCCAGTTTTAAAGAGTAGCATCAGCATAAAAACTTTTATGTTATATTAAAGGACAACTTTTCTTTCTTCTCCACAGGTTACAGGCTACAGATCTCAATCTTTTTGTAGTAACAATTGTGACTTTGCCCTCTATAATGTCTCTGGAATATTTTACATGCTCTCTGGCAATAAATGACAATGTTTATACTGCTCTGAGGGAGGAACTTTATCAGAGATTCTGTCTGCCTTTCACTTTTGAGCAAGGTTGCTAAGTTTCTTCTGTTTTTAAGGATGTTTTATGTTTTTCATTAAAATGAAAGATAATTAAACTACTACACTCATTACAGATCAGCCATTTACAATGTGGTAAAACAAACAAATTACTTTTGAATGGAAAGGATATAAAATGTCTTCTTAAACTACCAGTTTCTAAAAGGAGGAAATTTTACTGCCCACATGGATTTGTTTAATTTGTTTAATTATCTCAGATGGAAAAAAGGTCACTCTCTAGAGGCCCAAGTTCCATTCTTTCACTGTTGATGGAGCTGTATATTGCTAAATATAGGAGATCACAATGGGAAATGCTGGCAGAACCCTCAGCACAGCACCTCAACGTACTAAGTGATTCTAAGTTAAAGAGCAACTGTTCTGGCTTGGATTTTCTGAATGTCACCACCTTGATACCAGAAAATACAAGAAGAAAGGCTGTCTGCTGTGGTATTTTTGATAGCAAGTGATCAGATACGTATTATTAAATACAGCAAATACTATAGTCACCCAGAACCAGATACGGTATTACTACTCGTATGGTACCTTTATATATGCTCTTCTCTGTCACTGCAATTCTCTAGGATAGTACCACAATAAGGTGATATTTAGACTCCTCATTTAGACACATCTGACACCTAACAAATGCAATGAACATGACCTTAGATGTGCTCTTAGGATTCTCTACAAGGAACAAGGAACAACAACGAGTTGCATATTTGTGATGGTATAGCTTGCTAACTTTCCTATGAGCCATTTGTTCCATGGACCCCTTTCCCGTGTGTATTTTCCAACTGCTCTCCGTATGAAGAATTTTCTGTGGATACTCATGGAGCAAATGCAACACAGTAAGCCTAAGAGCAAGAGACTGGTCTCCATCCTCTACAGTCAGACTAAGCATTGAGCAAATACTATCACCATGAGCAGACCAAAAGAAGAACCTTGTTGTATCAATAGAATTGGTTTGTTTTACCTTCTCCAGATCACTGGTTAAAGCAACCTTTCCTTGGGCTTCTCTGTTAACCAAGGGAAAGTGCCATATCCCGCAAATTTACATCGCTTGTGCACATTTCTAGGCTCTGAACACATTAATAATCTCACTGGACTTCTACTATCTATCTCTAAAATTTCAGTCTTCACTGCATGGCTAGGCTTCTACTAAAGACAGTGGAAAGAGACAGGAACTTCCAAGAGATTTTTAGTTACCTAAAATAGATGGCTAAGACAGGTTGAATGAAAATACCAGCCTCATCTAAATGTGACACCCAGCTTTTGCATGGCTGAAGTTCTGAGGTGTATCTGTGCTCTATTTTAACTGAAGAATTGTGTTTCATTTCAGAAAGTCCAGATGAAACTAATTGTGTTGCTTCCTTCTATAGTCCATGGGAAAAAAAAAAAAAAAAAAAAAAAGATTCATATTCAGAGTGATTCATCCTACTTGTAACAGTCATCAGTTTAGCATGCACTCTGGATGTGCTTCTCAGTTGAAGAAGCCTAGATGATTAGCTTACATTGGGTAATGTTTACATGGCTAAATATTAGACATGATGGATTCCTACATGGCTAACTGGAGCATCCCTACAAGGTACAACGTTGGGGGCAATTCTGCTTTCCAACAGCAATTAATTTCACCCAACATTTATTTGAGGACAAGATGGAACACCTTTTCACGTTGCCTTTTCCATAGGAAAACTTCCTGATTAGTGTACACCAGATACATGACAGCTAATCCCATGCAAAGATTCAGCAAGCTTCCCTGCGATGGATCTCGCACCTTGCAGTCTCTTTCCTACTCCAGAGAAGGGAACAGATGACCTAATACAGCATCTAAGGTCAGGCTGTGGAGGGAGGGTTTTTTGTATTTTTTTGTTTTGTTTTCCCAAATAAATTATATTGAATTCCAACATCAAGGATCTGCTTTAGTACATCTAATAAGGTACATCATTGCCAATCAGAATTCATTAAGCACATCTGCAAAAGTAAGAAAACTAACCACCATGAAATGGGCCATTCATGACTACTAACACCACACTGAAAAGTTACTCCCATTTGACTGTTGATTGAAAATAACTGTTAGGTTAAACAAATACATCTTGAATTTCACATGCATAGCTATTATCATACATGAATGAGGAAGAGGTAAAGTGGGTGCATATTTCACATTGGTAATTTTTGACTTAACAGAAAAAAGAACTTTTTTTTTTTCTCTAACATATAGCCCTCCTTTTCCACTGAATGTGGAAAAATATCTCACCAAGCATATTTCCAGTCAAATGTTTCAACAGGATCCTCTGTTTTTGTATTGCATGTTTCTAAACTTCTAATTTTAGTATACTAGCCCATGTTTTCTATTAACAGATATTCTCTTCCTCGTTTATACTTGACCTTTTATACAACATTAATTAAAGTGGTTAGCATCACAGTATGTTTGCTCTTTATATGTTCCATGCCTTCTAAAAAATGGTCTCACTGCTATTTTTATTATCAGCTGCTCTTTTATCCTTTTATATAGCAGCTTTTTTGCTGTTGTTTGTTAACCAATGTACATTGTTTTCCACACTTATGCATTAAAAGCAAACATAATTGCCCTCAATACTATCAGAACATTAAAGCATCTGGAAATACACTAATGAAAGTTCAAAGTTCACTTTCTGCAAGAAAATTTGCACCCTTAAAGGTCTAACAGGCATGGTTAAGGATGTCTCCGATGTCAATAAACTAAAAAGTAGTCAAAATCCTCTGTGCCAACAGCTAGTAATATGATATAACAACAAGAAAAAAAAAATGCAAACATTAAGATTATTCACAAAACCATTCAAATGGAAAACAATATATTTTAAAATGCCTGGACAATATGAAGACAAAGTGAGCTAAATGAAGTTTTATAAAATTATGACTACACACCAGCCGTGTTCTAAAGTATGGTTCCTTTTTCAACAGCAGACTTATTGAAGTGAATAGTCAGACTAGACAAAAAGTGCAATAGCTCAAGAATTCATCTACTAGCTCCTACCTCTCAACACAAAACCAAAAATGTTTTGAAATGGTTAATAACTATACTTTCGAAAATGTAACAAGCATGCTCTGTAACTTCTTTTAATCAAAGGAATCAAATCCACCAAAACCTTGTGGTTGCTATTGTAAGCACTGAAGTGGTCTTACGATGATGGTAATGAGTTGGTTTTGATTTTGTACTTTGATCCCTCTTTTAGTAGCGAGGTGTTTCTTTGTTGTTTTGTGAGTGCTAATTGATGCAATGCTGTATTAGATCAGTGTTAAACCAGTTTTCTTGAGCAGCAGGACAGATAATTGAAAAATTACAAAGCAGCAGTTCATTAAATATGTGCATGGGTATAAAACTGATATTTTACAGGAATTTAGTGACGGATTTTGTATTGTTCATCAAACAATCCATCTTTTATTTTTCTTACCTATAAGATCTTTTTTTTTTTTTTGGTTTATACAGTCATTCTCAGAAGTAGAAAAGGAAATGATAACAGTTGCACTGGACTTTTTTCTTCATATGCCAATACAAAAATCCTTAATCCTGATATTATGCAAAGTTGTCCCATAAAATTCCTCTGTGATTATGGGTTACTCACTGAAACTCAAATTCTGTTCCCTGCTTATAAAAACGTTTCTTAAGTGCATTAGAGGTATAGGAACTACAGGACACCACTGAAGAGATGGCAACAAATATTCTGATCTCAGGATCTAATGTAGTGCCTATTCACGCAAAATCAATGAAAAACAAACAGAAAGACTAACAAATAGACAAACAAACACATCTCTTAAACATTTTTTTTCCTAGTCCATAAGACAGCAAAGTGTCGGTTCCTTTGATGACGAAATACATCTAGGGCTGCACAGTGAAGAAGTAGCTACTGTGTTAAGCTGCAACAGGATCTAGGTGCTATTTGTCTAGCTGCTATAGTTATGATCCTAACAAAAATAAGTATCTATTGCACTCTGTGAGGAAGCACCAGAGGTGCATTAAGGGAAAAAAAATAAATTACATGGTAAATTGAAGATGTAAATGAAAGAAATCTCTCAGGTTGCTTTAAAGAATGAACTAGAAAATAACAATCTTGTGAAATTCTACTGATCCTCAGAGAGTCAACAGCAGGATTTGTATTTTGGGCCTTCTGCACAGGCTTCTAGTGGGCAACAGGTTGTGATTCCCCAGCAGCTGCAGCAAGATGAGACAGTGGGAATCACACTTATCTGCTGACTACAGAAGAATTTTCAGACTTAGAAACCTCAGGTTTCACCATGGGCTCTCAGGTAGAAAATGAACCTACTATCTATTCCTTTCTCCTTGTAATTTCTTTTTTGCTCTGCTCACTGTAGCTTTGTCTGCCTCCCATTCACATACCCCTCCTCTGCTTGTCTTGGTTTTTGTTACCTGAGCTTCCACTTTCACCATCATTTTCAGGGACTGCTTGGCATCTTTCTGGTGTCTAGTTACTAATGATAAAGTGTAGATTCTAGGAAAAGATTGGAAAGTCTCACTAATGCAAACATTATTGGTAACTGGTGATATGATTCACGTGCTAAAAATCTCTACATAAAATTGTTTGGGGGAAGAGGTGAAATAGTGACCGATGTGGTGGCAGAACTACAAAGGCAATCCTATCTGGTTTATATACTCTGATGATGCAGAAAGTGACTGATCAGTGTGCTAACACACAAGAGATGGGAAGAGAATACAGTGGCTTGGGAAGGTGGGAGAGTCTTTACAGGCTGTAAAATGATACCAGAATTATTTCTTACTACTTTTCTGCTGTGGGAGGAAGACTGTGGAGGAGCAATTGTCTTGGCATGGGTGAATTCAATTTCAGAAATGTAGCATGGAGGTCACATAACTTATTAGAGTGTCTAAAATTATTCCTTGCAATTCCTTGCCAAGTATTACTGCACTCAAAATAGTGTAACTCAGTAATGGCTCTTACGATGGACAGCTATATTAATTCCTGTCCTGGAGCAGGTGAGGGATAAGTGTAGATGATAGATGGGATTTATATCATGTAATTTAATCATATACAAGTGGTTTAAAACTAGTTGCTCTGGACTCCTTCTGTAAGAAACAGAGGGAAATGGCCACTTCCAGAAGACAATGCCAGAAGAGCTATCTTAGCTCCCTGGGATGCTCAGGATTGCCTCATGTAAGTTATCCAAAAGTCAGATTTCTTCCTGTCTAGATTCTCTTCATATTTGATGCAAAGGCTAAGGCACCACCAAAGCACAAGTTATCAAATTCTAAATAAGTATCTAAGACAGGGCAGGCGAGTTTCCTGCACAAAACTTCATGTAGCAAAATTTCTCATAGCTGAAGAGTGAAGTTGGGGAAAAGCAGATAGAAAGAAGTAAATGAAAACAAGGGGTTCTCAAGCAGAAACTAAAATATACTTTAAATCAAATAGTACCCAATACCACTAAGAAAGAGGAAATGTTTAGCTAAAAGCCCACTCCAATTCACTGGCAAATGGAAGCAATTCCTTGAACTAAACTCTATGATATCCCCATGTAACAGATGGAACAGGATTGTAATAAATATAAAATAAAGGCTTAAAGCGCAGAAAATCAACAGGGAAAGCTAGGGAAATACAGAGAAAAATATGTGGCTAGCAATAAGACAATAAAGGACAAAAAAGAAGAAATTCTGAACATTTTTTAATAATGCTGTTGAAGCTCTGATGGCTTAAGGATATAGAGCTGGGATTCAACCTAACTAACTTTACACATAGGAAGAATATAGTTATTACATCTGAAGTAGCCACTGTTCACTCCCTTTACAGTCAGTGGAGAAGAACAGAAGTTTTTAGGACATGGTTCTTGTTATCCTAATGCAAATATCTAAAGCAGTTCAGATGAAGCATCCCTAAAAGTGTTTATTTTCCTCCCTCTCTATAAAGAAAGCCAGAAATGATAAGCTCAGGCACAGATTTCTTCAGGACATCTAAAATTATGTGAGAAGAATCCCAGAAAGGCTTGCTGGGGTATGGAACATCTGTTTAGACCAACAGATACAAGTGTAAAAAAATCTTGAGATACCTAAGGCCTTCTTCTCTGACAGAACTGCATTTGTTTTTCCAACTGTACGAGCTAACGTAATATAGGTTATAGCAATTAATGAAATCTTAGTACTTGTACGCACTCAGTAGAGGCAAATAAAAGGTAGGCTGTGTATTTGTACTGAACCAGAGAAAGGTATTCTGGTCCTTCTGGTATTCTTCTGATATTCTGGTATTCTGGTCCTAGTTATGACAGATATGATAAAATTGGAGGGTAAAATTTTAATCATTTAACACTGATAACTTTTATTTGAGTTGACTGAGAAGGTCATGGCCTACTGATGTTAATTTTACATTAATGTTAGAATGCCAAGGTTGAATAGATTAGAGCACTGTGACAATATTCAAACAGGGAAAGGTGATGAGAGTGGATAACTACACACCTGAAAGATCCTCTTCCCCCAAAATCAAAAGCCCCTGCTAAAACCCCTGCTCCAAAGCATATAGCCAAAAAATGAAGCATTAATAGCGGGCTAAACAGAGGAAGAAGAACTGCCCTCTAGTTGGACTAGATGATCTTTAAAGGTCCCTTCCAACCTGAATCATTCTGTGATTCTGGGGAACAACAGTTTTCTTACTAAGCTCTGTCTTGAAAGTGGCTGTGCTATTTACTCTGGACAAACCTCACAGAACCATAGGCTTCTAAATGAGTCTTTTAAGTTAAGGTAAATGCACTAGGATCCCTTTGTAGTGAATGGAAAGAGACAAACTCTGCCACAGGGTAGTCAAGATCTGAATCAGCTGCTGGATGCCTTTCTCTTGCTGTGTATACTGGGAGCCTCAAGGGATGACATTCATACCTCACGCGCAAGCTTTCCAGAATATTGAACTTGAGGCAGAACCTCAGTGTCAGTTCAAAAGATTTCAGTTATGCAAGATTATTTAAAACACCTGAAAACATGGATATAATATGCTGTAAAATCCACACTACCAGCTATAATCAGTTTTAATAAGATGTTAGTCTTTTGAAAGCACCTAATCCTTTTGAAGTATATTTTTCAACAATAAACAGCAGGGAACCAAGGATCCTAAACAGGATACTTCTAAGAAAAACTAGGGAAATGAGAAAAAGTTTGTGGAGGTTTGCTATTAGTTCAGGATTTTTTTTTTTTTTTTAATCATTAGGAAAAGAAAAGGGTCCTTCTATTTGCAAGTAGAGGAAGTTTGTATCATAGCTGAAATCAGAAGAACTAAAGGTATAAAAAAAAATCTGAAGTCTTTCTTCCTCTTTAATCAGTTATAGTGGTTAACATAGAAGATGTGCCAGCCTAAAATGAAATTGCTTATGTTTTTGAAAAACAAAAAGATAAATAACAATAAAACACATAAATCCAATCCCTATATTTTTTTGCAGTTGTTAGAATACTCATCATCTTTAATTAATACTTTTTATAATGAAATTTCATTTAGAAATACTTAGCATGCTCTGTAGAAATATTAGTTATTGCCATAATAAATCAAATCCAGACAAGTGCTAAAGGTGACTTTGACCATGTAAAAAGACATTTCACCACCAGAGGGAGGCATTACACTTCACTGTAGATGTGAAAAGACGAAGTAACCACAGATCAAACTAGTTACACTTAAGTAGTGTTTACAAATTTGTTGAAAACACTCTAAATGGTTTGCTATGTTGATAAAGTATGGTATGTATGTGTATTTAAAAATACTGGTGCTTTTATGTGACATTTATTCAGTAAGCATATAATGCATATGGCATTTAAACAAAATGAGAGATTATGAAGCTTGCCTTGAAGAGATTTACAGAGGATTTTACCAAATTATGTAAAGCCAGAATAGGCTAAATTAAAAACCTGCTACAAAATGTGGAGACACTGTGGTAATTTTCTGACAGGAGAAATTCTATGTTCACTGCAGATCACTGCCCTATACTCATTACTATATCCCTGTGTCAACCAGGAGTATATTCAGTGACATGATAAACCTGGCTTATCTGTTATTTCCTTCTTTCCTCAGAATGGGGCATATGTAGCAGAATTATCTTTTCTTTTGCGGGACAGAAAGGGCAGGATAGAAGCTTTGTTTATTTAGTTAGCTTTGTCTTTAGTGTTTTAGGTTTTTTTCTTCTTTGTTTTGCTGGGTCTATATACATGCTTCCTGTAAGTGATAGGAAAAGCCATGCAAAAGAACTGGGCTTAGTACCCTAAGAAAGCTGTAAAGTGTTTTTGCCAGATCCACATTTCTGAGACAGTTCATTCCACTGCCTTAACCCTGCACCTGAAAAAAAGAAGTTTGTCTCCTGTAAAGGAGTCAAAGAAAAATATTTCACTGTTGCTTGGAATTCCTGAAGAAGTCACTGCCTCAACATGTCTCAGATCTACATGTTGTAGCTACATTTTAGCAAGCGATCAAATAGCTACTTCGATAACTATATACTCTTGTATTTCAGAAAACTGAGTGAGAATTTGGAAAGTTATTTCAGCTGCATGTCACATTATTTATATGTAGCATGTGGTATAGACAGTATTTCTTCCTCTGAACATCCTGTATGTTCATAGTAAGCATTATTTACTGTCACAAAGTCATGGAAATGGGTTGTACTTTGAACCCGATTCTCTTTCTGAGGACTGAAGTAAGCTTTGCGCTACAGGCAAAACAGCATAAAACATCAAACCGGTGTCTTCCCTCTCAGATTCCTTATTGAGTGTAGTCGAAATGAGAATAAGGATCTCAGTAGGTTTTTCTGTATTTTCAGATATATTTCCTCTTCTTCAGCATCTCATGATGTTGTGGGGTCACGTGAAAAGGGTTTTACACTGGGAATGTTCCTGCTTTTAGCACACGTTAGTACATATTGCTGCATCACATGACACGACCAATTGTTGCACTGTCCCCCTGTTGAGCGTGGAGCTTCCTCTGGCATCTTCTTCCCGATTTACACTGTATTGTTGGAATCAGTCCAGTTTCAGTGCCACAGCATCTTGCCATGCTGTGGGTAGGGCTCATTGGTTGGTAAGTTTTCCCACATAGTTACTAACACTTCTTTCACCTCTTACTGTATGTTCAGAAGTTCAGATGCTGTTCAGAGCGGGCAGTTCCTCCTCCTCCCCCTGCCTGCACAGAGCAGGACCCCGAAGTTCCTGCCTCAGCCCCACTCTGATTCTCAGAAGGGATTGATAGGGGTTTGGCAACATGCTTCTGTACTGACAGCTGGAAAAAGCCTTGTGTGAAGAACACAAAGCGCATTCATTGAGTTCCTCCCCTAAAATCATAAATCATTTCTCTAATGTCTGTGTTTGCTTGCTAAGGGAAAAAAAAATGCCCTGAGATCAACCTACTACTATTCAACATTGTACCAGGAAAAATCTGGCTCAGCAGGTTGCCCGGATTTGCTAGAATTGGACTTGTAATAAAAAGTTGAAAGCATTTCCTTTTTCACATCCTTTACAGAATACTAATAGTTTAAGAAGGCAATAATTTCTATTTCTTTGTTTCAAATTTTTTCCCATATGAGTATTTTCCTGAAGAGAAATACACTATTAAGATGTTTATGCTTTGCTTACATTTATTATCTGTTAAATGTTAAAATTCTAAATGTGTAGTTCTGCAAATTACTGCACATGGGAAAAGATGTAAATATCGTGTAATACAGAGATCGGTTTAATGAGAGCAGTGCAAAATGGATTTTATCCTGTAAAATGATGCTTCACATCAACCAGAACAACCAGATACAATTTCATCTGTACTCAGTGACTAAACTCCCGCAATTTTAGAAGAGACTGAGTACAGTCAAAGCTTCAAAGATGAGAAACGAAATCAACACAAGTGTCAAGACACTTGAATTAAACACATAGATATTATGTTTATGCATGGATGAGAGACCATAATTGCGGCATTTAGCTAAGGCAGTAGTAATGTGTGACACCAGTAACAATCAGAGCCCATATCCTGTAACAAACTATTTCAGATTTTCTGGAAGATTGTTTATTCGTACTGCACAACGTTTATATTAAATAGCTCATCCTCTACATAGTCAGTTTAGTAGAAGTAGAATGGATTAAGAGCTGGCAATTACTTTTATACAGATAATTCTTAAAAAAATCTGCAACATGTAATAGGGGCATTTGAAGTAGGAACCCACAACGATTGGTGTTAAGACGAACGCTATTACATTTATTTGATACGGAATTGAAGATAAACTCAGTACCAGTACAATTTGTTAATAACACCAAAATGAGGGTAGAACAAGCTGTACGCAGCACAAACACACCCAGTGACATGAAACACTTGAACATGTATTTGTACTTTGTGGCAGGAAGGCAGAGCTGTGGTTCAACTTCCAGAACTCCCGCCATTCCTATGAGGAATGTGGTTACAGTGTGCAGTAGCTCTGGCCTGCATTGCTGAGTTTACTTTCTGGCAAAACCAGGACATGAGTTAGAGACAATCCCAGGTACCCGGGGCTCTTCATAGCAAATTCAACTATAAGGAGAAATAAGGGAATCTTCTGTAGTTACGAGAGCATTTTAGATGTGATTTAGATAAGTTTAGCACATTTAGATTTTGAAAAAGCAAGTTTTACACTGAGGTAGAAGAATATGGAATATATTTTAAAAAACGGTAGCACTGCTTTGATAGCCAAACTCCATTGAAAGGGGTCAAAGGCCACAGTAGACAAGATGATGAGCTGTCTTGGAAAGCGCAACAAAAACGAGTATCACAACCTTTAGACCTTATATGACAGGAAAGTCTGTGTAGAAGTGAGTATTTTTCCCTCTGAATGTAGCACTAATGGGAGTATTATCTATAGCTGTTGCATTCCCTTTTGTTAAATAAGAAACAATTTATGAAGATACACAAAAGAATCACAAAGTTTATTTCAGATGCTGAACCCTAATGTAATTTATAAGGAAGAACAGGGGAAATAAAGTATTTGCTTACGATAAGTAAATTGTGTTGTAGGTATACATGGAAAGTGCCCTATTACACAGGAAAAAGTACTTCTTAACTGGTTAAAAAGAAAAATGGAGATGTGATATATTTGTTAGCTCAGAAGTTTTGAGTTGTTTCTATAATTGTTTTCAGCTAGTAATAAAGTGCAAGGTTAAAGTGTAATGTTTTAAACAGGCTAATATGAATAGTAAGTTTCAAAGTAAATTTGGTTAAAATAATTTGTGTAGCTCATAAGAAGTATATCCAAGGGTATTGATTGCTCTGGTTGAGAAATAATTAGAAAAAAAGACAAAACAAGTTATAAAGGGCACATTTAAGGGCACTTACTTAATCTTAAAACTTTGGGTGGTACTTGGATGTTGCATCACTCTGCTTTCTTAAAAATACATTAAGCTAAAATCCTTTAGATTTTGGCAGTAAGAAATGCTAATCTTCTCTTTCGCTCTTTGTTGCTATAACCCTGTGATCTTATGCGAAACTAACCTTTCAGAAGTAAGTGATAAATATCAGCTAAACTCAATTTAATTCCATTCTAATCTGACAGTCAATAAATTTGGCTTGATCTATTTAATTTAGCAAAAAGACAGAGACAGTATCTGATAAGAAAGTATATTTATAGAAAGAAAGTATCTGACACAAAGTACAGGCATTTCACTGGATGTCTGAATAAATTCAAATTAGAAATAGATAAAACAAAAGAAGAGCAGGTAATCACTGAAATTAGCAATAAACCAGTAAATTTTCCTATTTTTCAAGGCTAGATCTCTTTATGGAATATATACTTGAATCAAATGCCAACTATTTTGCTGTGTGTAGGAATAAACAGCTCAAACGTTAGGGCAATGTACTACATACAAGACCAGACTAAATGTTCTGATGGTCCTTTCTGAATTCATAAGCAAAGAATGCATGATTCACAACAGAACAGAAAGGTGGGCAAATTTAAGGATTGAGAGATTAGTTTTAAGACTAAACTCAGAAAATTATTTATATCACATTACTGTCATTACTGCTGAGGGTATAGAGCTTTTTATAAAAGTTCATAAAAGTATTTAACTTTTATATAAAAGTTAAGAAAGCAACCTGGTTTATAAAAGTAACCTGGTTAATAATGCTGCAAAGGAAAATAACTAAGCCAAACAAACCTAGGAGTCTAAAATACTTGAAAGATCTTTCAAGAGTCAGCATATTGCTTAAAATCACTTTATATTTAAGAAAATACTTATTAAAACAAAATATAAATGCACATAAACATATGAACGCCCTAACAAAAATGATAACAGTATTGCATTTTAAACTCTCACTTCCTAAACTGGCAATATATAGGCAATTCAACAGATATTTGAAGTTCAACAGTAAATACTCAAATTGCTAAAATCCTCATTTTATATTCAGCAATAAAGACAAATTAAATTATGTAAGCAAACAACTACCTCAAATAAAGTGCTAACTATTTTCATGGAACAGACAAATGTTTCAGGCTATATCCAGCCAGAATATTTATGTTAAGTGTAAGAATATAGAAAGTATTCACGTACAAAATATATAACAAAAATAAAGAAAGTCTACTTTTCATTAGTACTTAACAAGAATTTTTTTTTTTTTTTTAACCTTACGAGTCATCTTACCTAATATAGGTTGTTAGATGCTAAATGCTTACTAGGAGCTAAGTAAGATATTCTACACAATCAGCTCCTCTATAATCAACCATCTATAATGCATTTCTACTGCTGGAAAGTGTATTGTTTCATTTTAAAGCAGGTGTCTGAAGGCATTATGGTCTTCACATACTCACCCCCTTTGTTAAATACTAGGGGAACATATATTAGACCAGTTAAATCTGAGTTATTTGAATCGCCCGTCTGAGCATAATTGTTCCCAGACCTTCTAGCTGGAAAGGCTGTGTTCTCTTTGTCTCCCCTGCTGGACCATTCTGGCACACAAAGGTCAATTGAGCTGTAGTATCACCTATATGAATTTCACACATATTAATCCCTCAGGAGGAAAAACAATGTAGATCTCAATTTTTCAACAATCTAATCAGATAAAAAGCACTCCTCAAATCTGGTGTTTGATCTCAAATGAGTTCTTACACAAAATTGGCCCATACACTAAAAGCTCCTTCAGATGACTGTGGATTCCCTCCTGAACAGCCTGTGGCTACAGTAACAAAGGGGAAAAGTATTCTAAACCATTAAGGGCTCAGAAAGAGCTAGAGACAGGTTTGAGCCACAAAATGTAGGGGAGAAAAACTTAAAAAAAGAAAAAAAACAACTAGCCTTGGCCCAACTATTGGACTACTTTACAATTTCTATTATTTCCAAAAGAAACCTTCTACGTTTAGAACGCATTACCTTATCTGCTAGGCTTGAACAGTACGTTATTCTGTCACTCCGCCACGCCAAGACACTTTCTTAGTTCTGCTGCCTTTTTCTCCATCTGCTGAATGTTCCAATGCCATTGTCTTTTATTGGAATGAAGTTTGTTCAGTTGGCAATGCAAACGTTTTAGAATAGCATCATATCTCTTATTCTGCACCTAATAAAACAGAATAAAGGATATTTAAAAAACATTTTCAAGTAGATCAGTATTTATACTGGGGTTCACTTCATCCAGCTCATGTTTAAAGTGTAAATACTGACATCTGACCCAATCATCCATGTTCAATTTATAAGTTTTGAAGAGTCACAGATACATCTGTGAAGCAATTCATCAAGCTTACTCCAGGTTTCTGCTTTAGCATAATATGAATGATATCTCTCCCCAGTAAGGAAGCTTAAGTTACTACATCAACAAGAGCATCTACTTGACTGTAAATGCATCTTTAGACTGTAAATGTCTAAACTTTAATGAAGTGAATTCCGTTCAAGCATTTCGAGTCAGCACCTCACAGCAGTGGCAACACTACTTTGTAGATCAAGGATTTCACGCTGCAGAGTAAGAGATAAGAAAGGGAGTAATTTTCAGTCTTTGAAATGTATGTTTGGAAATAGTTGAGAATATAAGAGAAATAAGCTAGAAAGCTGTGGTAGCATCTCCACCATTGTAATGGATTTTTTTCTTGGGCAATAATGCAATACCCCGGTGCTGCATTATTTGGAGGAGAATGACTGCTGAAGACCTTCGAAGATTTGTATTCTGAAGAGTAAACACATGAAACATTCTTTATAATAAAAACAGAAATAAGGGGTATTCACTTAATGAAAACTTGGGCTCACTTATCTTAATTTGAATGGCATATGAGTGGCAGTATATAATTATTCTTCTGTCTACTTGTTGAAACTTTTTTATGCTGTATTTATTGTACAAATCATGGTGTACAGCTGCATCCAAACTATAGCATTGCCAGAGATTTCCTATGATTTTCATTGCTTAAATTTAACATATAATTAAGTAACTTTCTCACTAATGCTTCTATAAATCGCATTGCCTTCTTTTATTGGTGACAAGTTGCCTTTATTCCTGTTGCCTAGTTCTCTATCATTCTTCATAAGTTTTCTAGAGATTGTCAGATTCATTCATCTGAATTAGTATTTGCAAGATCTGAGCATCAATAAAACTATGCTGTATGACACTGAAATTTATCTGTGATCAATATTATCCACTCTTTTTAGAAATGTGAATCCTGTCATTGCAGAATAAAGACATGAATGAGGTGGCAGATGACCTGAGTCTCACTGAATGAGAGAACTACCATTAAAAAACAGAGAGAAAGTCAGCAGTGGACTCCTTTGATGATCTGGGGACAGCTAAACCTCATGGAGTGAAAACTAGCAAGGAAAACATTGAGTAAGGACCTGCAGGTTTGCCTGGTGCTGGTAGAAAAAGAGCAGAAAGGACAGAAAAGTGAAAAACCAGAGGCTCTGGCTCAGGGAGCTGTGACAGACATTTGGGGAGTACAGGTCAATCTGACAGCATGAAGGGAGATGGTACACACAGTAGTACATTCAATACTCCAAGTTTACATCCCTCTCAGCACTGTTATCGGGAACTGCTTGGCACATCTGCAAAGGGAGAGAGCATTAATATGTTTACAGGGCATAAGGGCGGGGAAGCACTGCTCTTTTTATTGGGCCTTGTGTACATATAAGTTAACTATTAGAAAAAAATACTTCAGGAGTTGTGGAATTGCCACTACTGGAGATCTTTAAGAAGAAATTAGACCATATCTGTCAAGAATAATATGGGCACACACTGAAGTGGAAGAAAGGGTTCAACTGGCAAATAGACAGTTTTGAGCTTTCTTTTTCTTATTATTTTACATAACAATCCATTTTCTTTTATTCATGGATGCCTTGAATTAGTCTTTATGACTGATGCTTTGCTCCTACACAAGTAATGACCATGATCTATTTTTAATACTCCTATCCAATCCTGGGAATCGTACCTTCGCTCTTCCAAAGATGGGTGGTGGTACTGCTGCTCAAGAAATGGATTGGGACAGGGTCTATGAGCCACCTTATATCCACGAGTACCCTGCCTGATGAGTAACATCTCAGTTATAAATTCTGTGTACATTTTATGAATTAGCCTAGTCAGATCACTGATATCTTTTGGAAAAAGAAAACTGAGATACCCATTTCCCTTCAGAAAGACATTTAATCAATACTCCCTTGATTTTCCAAAACTAAGCTGCTTTAGAAAGGCATTCAGAATCACTTCCCTGCACAAGTTGCTTAGTTAGGGAAACATTTGTAGGAAATGTGAAATAATACTGAGGCAAAGGGATAGCAACAGGGCTGTGAGAGTCAATTAATTCTTCCCGAGAATCAGCTTAGCCTTCCTTTCAGGCAAGGCTTCAGGAATTCTGTAGACACTCAAGTGCTCTGACTTACCTGAGTGCTTAAAATCATGGCTGAGTCAAGGCTCCAGATATACTACAACAACAACAAAATCATTAATCAAATGTGACTTGTTTCAGAGTTCTGGGAACTCAAATACTTTTGGCAAATTTACAACAGAAGACCAATCACTCTTAATCCATGCAGTGCTAGAAGCTGAGCTATGATATGCAGCAGTCATACAACAAGTTTGGGTATGGATCAGCTTGCAGACCAAGGCACCTAGCTTTATAAGTGTACATGTAAGTTCTAAGTTCTCATTTTGATCAACAGAGACCTAGCATCTACACTCTGTAAAGTCTGGAAAAACTAGATTATGCAGCCTACTCTACTGCAAATACCTAAATTTGGCCAGCTGAGTTGTTGTCTAGCCTCCATCATCAGTACTAACTGCGTCTGGATGGAGCACTTGGCTGACGCATGGAGCCACCTGCATTCAAGCAGCTACATTTAGGTGCCTGCAAACTGGAGCTGAATTACACTCCTGCAGCTAAACTTCACTGGTGTCTCCAGTATCTTGCTTTTTTCCCCATGTTTGGTTCAAGTATTCTTTCCTGGGCTGTGCTGAGTCCTGTTGGATATTTATGTTTCTGCCTGTCCACTGTCAGTTGGTGTATCAGTTGCTGTATCAAAGGGTGGACTGCTTTACAAAAAGTTTTCAGCTTTTAAAAGAAAAGTATAACCTGATTTGATTTTTAATTCCGCTTCCTCTGAGACACAAAGATCTGACGATCGAAGCAATCAAAAAAAAAAAAGGAGTCAACCTTCCCTCTATTTAAGTTGTTTCTGATAAAGCAGAACACTCTCTTTTTAGGCTGCCTAATTTGACTTTGGGTTTAAAGATCCTTCTTAGGGGAATGTTGCTTTGATAATAAATAAATATTATCTCAGATGCTGAAGAACAAACCAATCCATTTTAAAATGGCTGTACTTAGCTCTTCATTTTGAGAATTCTATCCTATTCCATGCCAGGAAAATACATGCTTTTTCCTCCTAAATTTTAAAATGGACAATTGAGCTAATCTCAAATCAGAAAATCTTTATATTATCAGGCTTTGCTCATTAATTTTTTTAACATTTATTTGAACTAACAAGATAGATGATGTGAAACTTTCAGGCTAAAAACTACGCAGACATGCAAAGAATTTTAGTAAGGAACAAAATATAAAATATAGTTCAATTATTTTAAAGGAGAGGTTTTTAAATATTCATTGGAATTTTATCTTGGCAGATAATTAGGAGCTTCTGTGTTTTGCCTAATTTAATGTCAGTTCGAATTAGGAAGATTCATGGGAAGACCATTTGCTTTTTACAATTGGTTCTCCCATTGACGAGTTATCACGAACCCTAAGACAAGTCACGAATAATCAGGACAGTGGTGAGATTTAAATTATTTCAGAAATATTACAGAAATAAAAATTGTTCATGCTGTTCTACTCTCTACCATTCAGTGACCTCTTCCTATTCAGGATATTGCTTTAAAAGTTCACACCTGAACTCCTTAAAAAATTGAGGAAAAGTATTCATAATGTTAATTTTTTTTCTCATCATGGCTGTTAAGTTCTGAAGTTTAGAAAGACTTTAGCAATATAAAGAATTTGAGATTTTATGGTTGCTTTATGTGCTTAAACTGTGTATGGCTAGAAACCATGTATAAAATATCTCATAAATTCATCTGCACTATCTCCATTCTGTCAGAGACTGAAATTATATTTTATTCAAATGACTCACCTCTATTTCTTTCCTAAGCTTAGCATGCAACATTTTTTCTTCTTCCAGCAAATTTGTTTTTTTATTGATGAGCTCTTTCACTTCTGTGATTTCCCTTTTAAAAAATGTAATTTCTTCCTGCAAATGTAAGTTTGGATATAGAAATCTACAAAAATCTATTCAATGACTGTACAATACTTCTATTAATCTTACTTTAAAAGTCACATTTTAATAGTCATTTCATTAATAATATGAGATATAGATATAATGATGAGATGAGATAAAGGTATTATAATAATACAGAATTTAATTATTTGACTTAAAAATAATTTTGACTATTCAGCAAATCATAGGGGTTTAGGTACTTAAAAAGATATACCATTGATCTGAAATATGCAAAAAAAAGTATCAGTACAGTAATTTTAACTCATTTTGTTGTTTTTAGTATTGTTTGAATACAAATTATTGGAAAATCAAGGAGCTCTCACTATACTATTTGAGATAGATCTTTTTCTTATATGTAAATACGTTAATGAGACTTTATTTATCAGTGTTTAGACACTTACTTGTACCACCAAATTTTCGTCATTTTACTATAACACAATAACACCAGATTTTCAGCAGTGACAGCTGCTTCAGAGCTCGAATTTGTGACTTCATGTATGTGTTTGCTTAAATATTGATAGTTTTGCAGTGAAAGCTTTCTGCTTTTTCAGTTGTTAAAATGTATGGCAATTGAGTACAAACAGAGACTAGAATACCAAAATTAATATATTTTCCTTTCTCCTTCTTTCCATTAGCCTCTTAACAAATCTACCTCCTGCTGGTGCACAGCTCAAATGTAGTTTGTAATCTGACAACAAAGCTAAACGAATACTGTGCTCCTATATGAAAAGTGTAACAATATTGTAATGATCCAGAGAACTCTAGAAAATGGATATGGAAGTTTATCCAACAACTCACATAATTACACAGATTACTGGTAATGATACATTGAAATTTACTGCTTTGTAATATTTTTCATAGCTGAATTCATTCTATCATGTAAGATGAACCTTTTCCAATAATATGCAAATAATATTGGATGATTTTTTTTTTACTGAAGTCTAAATTTCTTCATTTAATTTAGCATTACAAATTAATTCATACTCCCTATAGCCGGTCCATTATTAAGGTAAACACATTAGGTAAAATAAGCATATTAGATAACCTATGCCAAAAATAACTCCTCCACACAAAGAGCAAATGCCGTACCTGTACTTGTTTCATAACTGCTCCTTCTGGATTCTGGAGATCATGCATTAACTCCTCCTTCTTTGCCCTCAGCTCTTTCACAACAGCTTGCTTTTTAGCAAGTTCAATCATAACTGGCATTTTACTTTCCACCTCCCAAAAGAGATGCTTATGAGCCTTTATTTTTTCACGATACTTATTATTTCTTGCAAAGGTCATCTCAAACTCTTCTTGCACTGTTTCTGCATCAAACTTCAGCTTTATATTTTCAGAATACAGGGCTCTGACTTGGGCCTCCAGATTTTCACAACGATGTTTTGTCATTTCTATGGCATCATCTTGCTGATGTATTTCCCTTTCTGTTGTCATTGTTTCTAACAGAATAGACTTCATTTCTTTTTCAAGTTCCTGAAACTTAGCCTGTAAAATATTTCAGTATTCATTTGAGTATTTTTATTTGAGAGGATACTATGTATACAGTTATACACTGTAATTTATATTTATTAATCTTCCTTTTCACTTGCTTAATATGGTTGGAATGGAAGGTGATACTGACATAATGCAAGAATGTGCTGTTAGATGTATGCATTTTGATATAAAAAAATGAATCCCAAATATAAAATAAATTATCCTTCAAAATGCTTCAACTTATTCATATTCACAAGACATGGTGTATCACATACACACAAGTCGTCTTAAAGTTTGCTTAGAGCAGCAATCTGCTTTAATTCAAATAGCTAACTGCACAAAATACATAAACATAAAAAATACTTAATAAACACATGCATAAACACACGAAATGGCATTTGGGTTGGCTGAGCTTAACTAGCTTTTCCTGTTGAAAGTAAGATTAATCTCAGCTACTTTTAACCATTTTAAGCATCTAGTTTAACCACCACCTGTTTCTTCATTCATGAGAAGTGAATACCTGCAGGATCTCCCACTAAGATGGGGGAGCTGAATTACCATCTTGGAAGTGTTTGTCTCTGTTGACTACAGAGGGAGCAGAGATGACTAATTCAGGTGTAACATCTGCCACGACATAAATTAGCTATGATGAAACCCACCCTAAGTACGAGCCAAGAGTCATGCATTAAATGAGAAGATTAGTATCATTATTTCACCCATTGTATTTTTCTTACTGGGAGTGTCATGAGTGTTACAAAGTCTTTTGTTAAATGTCTTGAACAGATTAGGATATTATTAACTGTTAAGAATAAAAAGTATTCTTTATGTGTAATGCTGAATTTTGAAATCTCAAGTTACAATTTTAGCAGGATTTATGTCAGTCCTGGCCACCATCTAGTAACAGGGAAGCAGAAGATCTTAATGGGAAAGATCTCAAATTTTCAAAAGAAGATTGTTTTACATGTCTTCTGTGACCACTTGTACACATGGGAACAGACTTAAAGATGGAAGAGCAGTCTTGCATTCTGACTTTTAAGTTCCTAATTATTTAACTTCTACTAATATAGAACTGTATGGAATTTCTGTCTTTTCTTTCTTTCTTTCTTTCTTTCTTTCTTTCTTTCTTTCTTTCTTTCTTTCTTTCTTTCTTTCTTTCTTTCTTTCTTTCTAAGAAGAAAGTAAATACAAGGTAGGAAGAACGGCAACGAGCAACCTAGGATTTAGGATTTGGAAGTTCTGTGTTTTTGAAAATATAAAATATGTTTAAACTCCTCAATCATAAACTAATTGTTGCAACAGGATCATGCTATATTATGTCTTAAATTTCTTTTAGGTGAACGGTTGCTCAGAGGTGTGTTGAGTTAATATGCATTCGCATTCACAAGGAATAAAGTATTTCACTGCTTCTTAAGATAAATTATCTTGGTGCAAGATTTCAAACAAGTTATTTGTTATTTCAAATGCAAGGGTTATTTGGAGCTGTTACAATAGAAAAATGGTATATCCTTTTCCATTCTCACATTCTCCAAGATGCCTGAATACTATTTTGGTTTTCCATAAACTTAAATGGATGTCTCTCAGTAGAAACTTGGCCTCAAAAGCTCAAATGAGAATTGAAAGTTCCATAATTGACTATATAGCCTTAAGGAAAACTACATATGACCAGTGCTTCCTAAACTATTAGAAAATAAAAACTGTATTTGATGTCTGTTTAAGATACATTCACTCCAAACTCACAGAGGGAAAAAATAAATGCGTGTGTATATTTCTTCTGAAAAAAAAATGCACAAGAAATGCACAAGAAAAAAAAGAAATATGATATAATCAAGCAAAAATCTGCCAAAAATATGATATAATCAAGCAAAAATCTCCTTTTTAAACATCATTTTTCCCCCATGCATTTCTTAGGAAATCATGAAAAATTCAAAGTTTTCTAAGTTTGTCCCAAATATTTTAGAGGATGCTTTTTCACTGGGATTTTTTTTAATACAATAATGAAAAATTATGCTAAAACCTGCTATAATAAACTTTAGCAGTAGTGAAACCTTATGTGTAACGATACACGTACACAGTTTTGGCAAAGCATTAAGTGCCATTCACAAAAAAACAACAACAAAAAAGAGAGTAGCTGCCTTAAATTTATATGTAAACACCCTGGAGAAACAAAATATGATTAGCATCTCAGGTTCACAGGAACACTTCCTCGTCTAATCAGTGTGTTGCAAATTAAGCTACTCTAAATAAGGCTTAGTACCTGCAACTGGAAAAGAATTGTTTTGCTTTTTTCTATCTCTGAGGATTGTGAAAGCTGCTGCTCTGCAACTTGTTTTACAACTTCAATTAGTGATGGAGAATTTTGCTTGGCCATTTTAGATAGAGGGGCAGAACTGTAAGAACATAAAAGAGAAGTGAAATATTTTATCATAGTTCAGTGTAATTCCTTACTCTTAGTGAAGGAGAAAAATATTAAGGACTTTTGTCTGAGAGCCTGGATCAATACATAATTTCAATTGATTCATTTTTTATTACCAAGAACAGACCACTAATGGGTGGATACTCAATGACAATGATTGAGAATTAAGATTCTTTCTTGAGGAGTTTCTTAAAATAAAGTATTACACTGTTCCCCTGGCTGCTTCACAGCACAGATCCTCGGCTTGTGAACATAGTCATGGCTCTAAGGGCATCCGCTTCCCTCGTATTTAGGCTGAACACTTTTGCCATCATCGTGCTGTAACTGTTAACCCTTCAATATATTTAAGACAAAAATAACTAAAAAAGTTGTCACACTGATAAAAGCATAAATTGATATGACTGTATCAATGCAGAGATCAGCTGAGTGATCAGCAAGAAAATCTGTATTGTCACATAAGACACTACTTTCTTCATAGTAATAATAAGGTACTGCTTTCTCAGGAATAACTATTAAGTAAACGATAAATTCCTGATTTCTCGGGAATACATGCACGAGGCTGGTGCCCATCCTGAGGACCCTTGGAAGTACACGGCACACAGAAGACCCAGGAGCTGCGCAGGGGGCACTACTGTCGCTTAGGGAATTCTCCCTTTGGTGCTTAGGGCTGTGGCTGCTGCCGCTTTGCCCTTGCCCATCTCTCATCTCCCCGCTCCGCGGCCCGAGGGCCGAGCAGCAGCACCTCCCGTCCGAGCAGGCTGCCTGCCCGGTCCTGGACGAGGCTCGGGGCCGCTGTCAGCCTCTCCAAGCGCTGAGGAGCCAGTAAGGCTTTTGACCTAGAGAAAATGCCAGGAACTCCTAGTGGGAGTTTCCCCGGATCTCCACCGGAGAACCCGCGGGGAAATCCGCCACAGCGCTGAGCCACCGGCTGTGCGAGCTGGCCCTTTCCCCGCCCCCCTCCCGCCAACGGCCGTTAACGGCCGTTAACGGCCGCCCAGGGAGGGGCGCGGGGCGGGGCGGAGGGCGGCCCTGGGTGGGGAGAAAGGGCGGGAAGCGGCGCCTGCGAGACCCGGCGGAGCGGAGCGGGGTCTCCCCCTGTGCCGGGTCTGCCATCGCAGACAGACGGTTTTATTTTTCCTACTTTGTGTTTATTAAATTTTTTTTTTTTTTTCTTTTCTGTGTGTGCTCTTTTGTCTCATCTTTGAAATCGGATGACAAAAGCGGGAATATTAAACATTTCAGCTGGAGAAGTTTGGCATCCTATTCTCCACATGGTTTTGTATCCTAGAATGTTTGCTGACCTTTTTTCTTTGTTCTTCTCAGCACTCTGCACTGAAAACATTTCAGTGATTTGTTGTTTTTCTTAGTCTGGTTGGAGGAAGCAAAACCCTTACGTAGGTCTGTTCCCTTCCAGTTCCCTTGCTAGTTTTTCATCCCACGGCCTGCTTCAGCCACGTTGGACAGTGGCCAAAAAGGCAGCTGCTTTCTGCACATTTCATAAAAATTGGTTTTCCTGTGTAGGAAGGAGCAGATTCCCGTCAAATTCCAGGTGCTCGGGGACAAAGTATCCAGGTATTCCAGGACAGTTTGGCTCTCATCCCATCTATCCGGCAGCAGCTCCCCACCCAGTGCAGCAGCGACAGGAGGGCAAATGGCAGTGGACACCTATGGTGTGTTATGGGGCTGGGTCTGAGGGAAATATTGGTAGTAATCACCACTGAGAAAATAGATCTATTATCAGATGATTCTTGGACAAACTGATACAAATCTCTCATTCCCTCTCCTTACCTTTTGGACCATTGCAATGTCCTGCCCTAATATTCCATCTTTTTTTTATATATATATATATAGAGAGAGAGCTCTGTGGAAAACGCATACTCCTCTGCAATAAAACAAACAAAAAGGTGCCAAATTTTAGCAACATCTTTTCAAAATGACTTCAGATTTCACAGGAGAAACTTCTTCCTCATTTCTGGCCTGTGACCCTGAAGTCTGGCCTCATAACCTCTGTGTTAGGGTTAGTTCTTCTAAATATGGTTTTCTTGACTGACTGCCAAATCCTTCGCTGGAACATGCAGTTGCTTTTCAGAAAAAGGCCACTTTCTTCTTCTTCTTTTTTTTTTTTTTCTCTCTGCACATATTTTCCCCTGGCTTCTTTGGGTTCGTTTTCTTCTTCCAGCCTGCCGAGGATTTGTGAATCCTCGCTGGAGGTTTGGCAAAGCTGAAGCGTTTTGCACATCTGATTACAACAGTGGGTTACATGGCAGGGTTAGCGCCGCTTCCGGGCTTAGCGCTGCCCAGGCGTTAATCACGTTGTCTTTCCGCACACTTCGTGCTTTCCTGCGCCTTGTGTCAGCCACCACGCAGGGTCTTATCACGCAGGAGAAATACAGGTTCCCCCTGCAGCCTCACCGGGAAGCGGAATTTCCATCCTGTACACATCAGCCGGAAGACTGACGGGGAATTCAGCTATATAAAGCTGGCAGTGTGTGTTCAGTATCAGATGATACCTTTCACGAGTGTAAAAGGATCGCCTACCTGTGTGAGTAAATACCTGCTTTTTAAACTTTACTTATGAAAACAGCAAGTACCTCAGTATTTTAATTGTAGGTGGTGATTTCTGTTTCTTCTACATTGCCTAAATATCCCCAAATTAACAAGGCAGAGTCTTTTGTTTTAAGCCAGTTTAAGAAGTTTTAATGCTTTTTTTCAGGTTTGCTGTTGTTGCAATATACTATTTTGCTAAAAGGGTGCTCTCATACTTTTAATAGTCTGCTTCCTTTCTCTGGCATCTTTCTCTAGCAATTGTTAAATATTTTTTCCGCTTTTCATTTTGTCAAAATTACTCATTTTCTGATACTCTGTAAGAAAAGAAGATGACCAATGAGACGCAAAGGTGTAGGAATTGCTAGCAATCTTTTCTCATCTGTCAGAGACTTTTCGGAATTAATTTTCAGCATTATTTGAAAGTAATTTTTAGTGATTTTCTGCTCCTGATATGGTTCTTCTCCACCATTTTGTTTTATTTACTTCATTGTTTCCTTCTGTGTTCACTTTTTCCTTTTTGTTCCTGTTCCTTTCCTCTTTGCTCTTCCCTTAATTTATCCTTTCCCTTGATTTTCCCTTGTAGCAAGTGCCAGAGGATCTTTCTACTCTCCACATTTTTGCACTGACAGTGTTTTACGGAGTGGGCAAAACAACTGACAGGTGCCCTTGGCTTCAAGTTTGTGCAAGTACTTGCCCTGCATTGTGTACTTAAATGAGCAGCTCTTTAATAAATGCACATTATCTCTTCTGAAACAGATATATACTGGGAGATTTCCCATGGAAATTTAGATCTGTGGAGCTTTAGGTTATTTAAAACTTGGAATAGCCATGAAGGCATTTCATTCTAACATTGCTTGGGTTGTGGAGAAGGGTCTTGTTTGGGGAACTTAGAAAGCAGTCATAATATTTTATTATGATAGTAACCAAATGTTCTTCTGACACCTTTGACCTGAATGGGGCACAATGGTGCAAAATTGGAGCGATGCAAGGAGGAATCTCCCCATGATTTCTGTGCGGACATCCCAATAATTGCCCCGGTGGATTTTTTATGATACACACACAGCCTAATAACATTAGGCAGTTACCTCTACTCCTGCAAACACTTTCCTTCTACCCTTTCTTTGGTGGTATTTTTCTGGGGAATATGAGGACAGCAGTTAACTCTGCTAACCTTACTCTATTGACATAATCTGAAGTGGAGCAATAATCTGTTTTTCCACTGCACCTCTCTGTTGTACTATCTTTGCTGGTGTTATTAGCTGTACTTATACTGGGATCTTCTCATTGACTGACAAGCCTCCCACAGAGATAATCAGGGTAAAGAAGGAAGTCTCCACGTCATGGTCTTTGACATCAGCCCGTTTCAACACTATATGCTTAGCAAGCTGTTTCTTCTACTTTTTTTTTTTTTTTTTTTTTTTGATCAGGTGAAAATGATCTTTTGAGCTAGATCGGGAGTTATAAATCTCCTGAGATGTTTTTATCTGCTGTCAGGTTTTAACACTTTCAGTTCAGCCATTTTGATGAATTAATCTTTGTAAGTATTCGACTCACAGATAAGAAAATATTATTTTGAGTCAGGATTATTTTCCTTCCAATGTAGGGGAAAGAACAATGGAGAAAATAAAGAATGTTTTCTGTAAAATCTACCGTGAATAGAGAATCCATTAAAAGTAGAAAGATCTTTGACCTCTCATTTAAATGTAGAAATTCTTGAAATGCATTGTCAACCAGAAAATGCCAAGGAGGACATCAAGTCTCCCATAGTGGACTCAAGTACAAAGCTTGTCTGCAGGACAATGAAATAATTCTGCAGCCAGAGCCTGCAGTTACAGGAGAATGGGAAGTTATGGCATGAAAATCGTCCCAGGTGTTACATGATATGGTTAGCACAGATTTCACAGACTTAAAGACTCTCAGGTCTTCTAACAATAATGCATTTGTATTAATAATTAATGCCTCTGTTCCTGAAAGGATATTAATTCGTGCTCAGAAACAATTTGTTCCTGTGCCAAAAAACTGATTGTTAATGAGCACTCTAAATGATTATGGAGTCTTAACACTGATGGCAAAGCTTCATCCCACGTCAGGCATAGTAATTAGTCATGAAACCTCAACAGCCACTGGTTCAAGGCTCCTGATGGAAAATGGGAGCTGGTGTCTTGTCCCAGACCTCGGAAGGAGGCTTGTAATGGAAACAAAGAGAAACTTAACAAAGAAAGAGAAAATAAGATGCTTCTAACAGGTTATGTAAAATAAGGTCTCAGAGCAAAAGGAAAAGGAAGGGATGGATGTATTCCTCAGATACAGGGAGCAATCCTAGCAGGGATTGTATCAACACACTTCAGGCAAACAAAACTATAAAGAAAAAAGCCCCAAAAAATAGAAGTACACTGTGGATCACCAAACAAGCAATGAAGATGATTTTGGGTAACTTTGATGAGTCTTGATTTCAGAGCAAGGAATGCCGGTAGGCTAATGAGGAAGCTGAGGCAGGAAGTCGTGCAGAGTATATATGTTTTACTTCTGTGTATTTCTTGTGTTGCTAAGTAAAGTTTCTGTATCCTGTGCTAAGTTCCTGCATGTATGTGTCCATCACCATGCCTGTGTTTACAGATAAAAGAACTATGTGTCCCTGAAGGTAAAAGTTAGAAATCAGAAATTCAAAACTTTTGGTAGGAATATAGGAAAAGTGCAAAAAGTCCTGTGAAGGCCTGTGAGAAATGTGTGTTCACAGTCCAGCATCTCCACAGCCAGAAGGGGAAGCAGACATAAGTTCTACCCCAGAGATAAATGTGTAAAATACACATATACCCCCTACACAGAGCTTTATGGAAACCATTCCAGTCCCAGCAAGCTGAGAACATGGAAACTTCCATGTTTGGTTCCTCTCATAGGAGGCAGAGGAGTGCCTAGAGTGAGAGGTCAAGACAATCCATCATGTTAATGTAGATTAAATGTATCAATAAAGCTGGTAATATATCACTTTTCATTATCCCTGACCTGGAAAAAAATGAAGTGGGTGAGGCCATAGAGAAATTTAAATAAATACTGAATAATTCCCATTTCTGCTGCAATGCTGGATGTTGTGGGAGAAATAGGAAGACATTTTATTACGCCTTCTCTAAACATTACCAATAAATGTGTGCCCTTAACAAAAATCACTACATATTTGGACTATTGATGCACTGTTGTCTTTTTGTTTATTTTTATGTTTTTTATTGTCTACTTGCTAGTTTCAGGAATCTTTCAGTTGCCTGGAATATGGTGGAGGCGGTACTGATAGATCTGTTCAGCCTGCCAGCAAACTTGCAGAACAACCTCCAGGATTTACTGTGTAACATGCTGGGCACTATTGAAGAATGCTCTTCCATCGCTGCTCCCCTGGTTTATGTCATGTGCTCCCAGACAGAACAGGGTAAAAGGAATGATGAGCAAGAGTTGCTTCCAGCTCTAAAAGATTTTCAGGCTCTGAAGAAAAGCCTGGAGGTGGTACGTGCTCTTACTACAGCTGCTGCTTTGTACAGCATCAAACAAAGACTAGATGAAAAAGACTTAAGCACCATTAAAATTATTCTACCTGCCTTCAGGAGGGACTTGATGAAAGTATATATAGCCCAGCTCTTTACTGCAGTCTACCAATTTGAATTTGAGGATTTGCAGATGGTATCTGATTGTAATAACCTACTGATAGCTGAACCTCAGCCTGAAGGGCAAGCACTTTCTACTCAGGATGTGGAACTCATCACAAGAGAGATTCAGATGTATTTGCAAAGCCTGCCAAACCTGAAAGGGGAGCTCGCCATCCTCAGGTCTTCCCTGATCCCAGGTAACGTGGAAAACAGCTTCTAACCATGCTTCAGCTAATATGTTTTATATAGACTCTTCCTCAGCATACTTCTTGTTTTAAGGGAATCACAGTATTGCTCAAGATTTGGAAATCTCTTCTGGCAGCAAATAGCATGATGTTGTAATATCATGTTCTTTAAGAGGGGGAAGTATCAATGCAAATGTAGCAAAAGACTGCCAGATCTGTCCCAGGCCTGGGGGCACATACAGAACTGGAAGAGCTCTGGGTTTATTGGCAGCATTAGTGTAGAGAGTAAAATCTCTTCCACTCTGTGTGGGGATTACACACTGTGAAAGTTACCTTCATCTTCCATAAGGCAAAGCGGGATTTCTCCTGCCCTGTGGGCTCTTGTACGCTTGGTTAATCAGACCAATGTCTCAGTGACCTAGCACACTACAGTATGTCACACATGCAGTGTGATTACTGGGTCTCCTGATCCGGAAGAAAGCCAAGATATTCACCAGATATTTGGAACTGCCTCTCCCTAAAATGCATCATCTGAAGGTGACTTAAAGCCTTCAGTCTCTCTTCCCTTTGGGCTTCAAGTTTTTGATTGTGACTTTTAAAAAAATCACGCTATATAAAAGATTTGGCAAACCTCTACTCTGATTATATCACTCAGGTTCTCGGCTATGCAGATAACAAATAGCCATTCTGGGATTACCTGTATTTGACTTTGCCTTGCAGAAAAAAATATATATACCTAAAAACATTGGTTCCATTTAGTTGCATGGGACTGTGATATGGGATCTGCAGTGTAAAAATGGAGGATTTTTCAATTAAATTAGAAATTCTCAGTGTTTGTAATGTACTTCTGGAAGGTGTTTGAGATTCTCTAAGACATTTTCAGGACTTGCACTTTTTCTTTTGTCAGAAAAACATGGGAGATGCCACTTTAGAATATTGCTTTAAAAATATACTCTCATTTTCTTCAGTGAATTATCTCTTTTCTTGGGTTTGCACTACAGTCCTGTAAAAAGTTAAGCTAAATCTGCCAGGACTCCTTCTTGCTCAAACCCCACTGCCTAGACCTCAGTGTTTTAGGGTGCTTAATGTGATAACAGGAAGCTACTCTTTCATCTCACACTCACACCATATGTGTCCTTTCACTACAAATGAATTACAAAAATAAGAATTATTTTTAGTAGAGCCAGAAGTAAACATAGAATCCTTGAACTTAAATGCCATAATTAACTGAGAGGTTAACTGAGGTCAAGTCATTCTCAAGTTGCTTGGCTGATTACAGTTCTTTTCAGCATAAAAACCTGTAAAATCTGGGTTTGTCTTGTCTTGAAAGTAGTTTGTTATTTTCTTTGTGTTGCCAGATGGTATCTTCCTACATGGATTCACCACAAGGACAGGTGGGATCTCTTACATACCAACTCTAAGCTCCTGCAATCTCTTCAGCAGTTCCAAGCGGAGGGACCCACAAGCTGTGGTTAAAGAAAACCTCCGCAGGCTGGCTAATGCTGCAGGATTTAACCCCGAGACATTTCACAGGGTCAAAGTATGTTACCAATGGATTTGTAAACTGGTCAAATCTTCCTTTGTGTATTACTGGTTAAACTGTAAGAATTCCTTTGTGTATTACTGGTTAAACTGTAGGAATTATTTTTATCTTTATCAGCAAGAACTTGTGAAAAGCAGGACAATAAAACATTACTACTGTCAGTTTATCTCCAGGAATAGCCATCAAGGCTATCAGCCATTTGGCACTCTGTGAAGAAGCACCAATTTCTTATCCCTAACAAATCAGTCACTTATCCACAGAGTAGATTAATCAGATAATGAATAGTTTCTCTTAAAAGAAAAAACAAACAAATAAACAAACAAACAAACAAAAAAGCACAATTTCTTCAGTGATTTTCTACGGATACGTTTGCATGGCATTTGAACAAGGGAGTGCCTGATTGCCATGCATAGCAGTTGGTGGAAAAGAGAGGCAAAAAAGATTCGTGCATTAATCAGAAATTGAATTTTCATTGTTTTGTCACTGTGCATGTTCTGTTTTTGATTTCACAGACTGATCATGGTAATGCAGTGTGTATTATCGGAAAGACAGAGCCTAACAGCTACGATGGAATAGTTACAAATCAGAAAGGCATTACAATAGCAGCTCCTGGGGCTGATTGCATACCTGTGCTATTTGCTGATCCTGTCAGAAAGGTTTGTGGTGCTGCTCATTCAGGTAGGAATTTTAAATCACAGACATCAAAATAACCAGAAGATCACAGGAAAGAGAGCTTGGAGTAGAGTTTTTAAATTAGCAACTGAAGGTTTACTGAGCGAGAACAAATAAATCAAAGATCACATAACTGTTTAGTTCCTGGCTTTTTAAAGTTGTATCCTGCCCTAAAAGAATCAGTCTTGAAAATAATTTGTTTCTAGAGCTATGAAATTTGTTAATTTTATTTTTTTTTCCTTTGGTCTGGTTGCTAAAACCAAATATGTTTTTTTTGTGCCTCACCGAACTTCTTAATGTAAAAGAATGTTATATAGCCAGAGCCTCCGACAATCTTTTTGAATCAGAAATATTTATGTGACCCGAACCAAACACAAATAAAACTGAAGCAGGGATGATTAAAACACCCTGAGGATACGTTCCAGTAGTGAGACCATCCTGTTGGGGTTGTTTCACTTTATAAAAAAATCCTTATGTTTATGAGGTCAAGGAGAATGAATGACTTGAGAGTTTCTCCTTGGCATTGATGCTAGTACTCTCCTTGATATGGTAGGAGGTCTCACAACTACCTTGATCTTGTGAATACCACCTTATTTATATAATTCTTCACGCATTCCAAAAACTATCCATAACCAACTCAAATTTGTGAATCATCATAACATGATCAAAACTTTGTTTTTACATCAATAAAGCTGTTGCTTCCACACCTACTCCTAAGAGTTTACTGAGCCTTGTGGGTAATACAGTTTAGGTATCATTGGATGCCTTTGAAGTGCAGACTCCTAATAACTTTTAGCAAGACATTTCTGTGGATGAGTTGTTCTGTGCTTCTTATGTGATTATGAGAGGCTTTAGTCATTCTACACCAGAGCTCTTGTCTAGAAATAGAAGCTTGTCTATTCTCAGGAGACCCTTATGTGGACCATAGCAAGCTGAGGTTAAAGATGAAGAGATAAATGAGAATTCTACCACAGCTGACTGGGAGAGAAGGGATTTTCATAGTTTTAGTGGGAAAAATGAACAGAAGGAATTTTTCTGCTCCTGAAAGTTTTAAGAGATTGAAGTTTTACCCTTTAATTTTTTAAACCTTTTTATAGGTAAATGCTTCAATCTATAACTGTTACTTTCTGTGCTGCCTTTTGGTTACCTAGTTCTGCCTTCCCTGGCCCAGAACACTGCTCCTCCAACCCCTTCTCTTGTCTTACCCACCCACATCCAAACTGAACTCCCACCACCCAGCCCCCAATTTCTTGGCCTCATTCCCATATCACGCTCTTTACCAGGTCTCCAATTATCTTACAGTTTTCCTTTCCTAAATCCTTTTCTTCCTTTCCAAGCAAGCCTCAGTTCATGTCTGACTTCAGCGCATGTTTCTACGTATACAAATAAAGGCAATTAAGTACAGGGACATCTCTACCTTTCAATGTGGAAAAATAGTATGTGAACTGGAGCATCCTATCCTTTGATATGAGGCTCTCCCTCTGCAATGCAAAGAATTCTTAGGACTTAGACTAAGATATGAGAACTTAAAGCTGAGCTTTCTTCTGTCTCTTCCAAACAATGCCAAAGTGCAAAGGCAGTTTACATTTCCTATAATCAAACATCATAAAACTAGAGAGTGGAGCTGCCTTTTTTTTTTCTTTTTTTTTTTTTTTATCAAAAATAGCAAAAAACCCTCATCTTTTTATAAAAATATGTTTCTGATTGGAATATATTTCTATTATGTCATATTCAGATTGAGATGTTTCAGGCCGGGACAAACAATAATGTATGTTCTTGCTGCCAAAACAGTGGAAGGAAGGAATTCTGGAATCCTAATCTTATCTTTAGTTTCCAGCTCTATAAAATGGTGATATCTCTGTCAACTGTTAGTTAAAAATATATATGTATTATTATTTGTGCTGTGTATATCCATTTGTGTCATTAATAATGATATATTTTAGCTATTGCAAAAATAAAGAGAAAATTTATGTAATCTATTTAATTTTTAACCTCTCATTTCTCTCAGGATGGAAAGGCACTTTGTCAGGAGTTTCTATGGCCACAGTAAATGCTATGGTATCTGAATATGGCTGTAATGTGAAAGATATCCTTGTGGTGCTGGGCCCATCTGTAGGACCTTGCTGCTATAAACTTCCTCAAGAATCAGCTGAAAAATTTCACAGAATTGATCCAAAGTGTGTGAGACTATTTGACTCTGAGAGTCCTTATATTGATCTCAGAAGAGCAACACGGTAAGTCTACTGTATGCATTTTTATGACATAACACTTTTTATCACTATAGAATATTATCCAGCAATATTATGGTCAGCAATACAGTACTTTCCAGCACTTTGCAGAGTAAGCTTTGAAAGAATGCTATTGACTCACCTTTGCTGGGTTTCAACTCTTATTTTACTTTTATGCTTTAAAAGTATTTTCTAGACTGTAGACAAATGTTCAAATTAAACTAATTCTTACTACTTGCACAAAAGCAATAATTGTAGTCTATTAAAAAATAAATCCCCCAAGCAAATACAAGTCTCAATTACAATATTACAAATACCACTATTTAAACGGTGTTTGAGTTGCTGAATGATAGTGCCTGAAGGAATATGAAGATGTACAGATCCATTGTTTTCTGTTTCTCTTCCTTTCTTTAAGGATTCTTCTTGAGACTGGTGGAATTCTTCCCAAGAACATCCAGGATGATTCTGTCACAGACCAGAATCAAAATATCACTTTCTGTACTGCATGCCACCCTGATAAGTTTTACTCTCACTTTCGTGATGGCACTAACTTTGGGACACAGATTGGGTTCATATCAATCAAAGACTGAGTTAAGTATCTCTTATTCTTGCATCAGCAGTTAATAAACAGTTAATAAGCAGTTCACAGGTCTTAGGATTCTCTCACTTTCTCTCCCTGCCATTCTGAGATAAGAAGAAATATCTAGAGTATATATTCTTGTGAGACATGAGCTGAAGGAACAAGGACAATCTCCAGCAGTGACCAAGCCGCTCTGAAATATCAGATGCCAGCTCCTCAATCTTGCCTTCTTGACCAAATATTTCCCAGAAGCCTGAGTGCCTTAAGATGATGAAAGCACAAAAGTCGAAGTCTTCATTAGCTTTTGAATGAGACTTCTGAATGAACTTAAGAACAACATACTGATATAGGAAAGGAAACCTGTATTGCATGTTAATTGTTTGGGAACACCCAGCTGTAGTAATTTCATTTGAAGATTAGCCATATAGAATGATGTGCCTGGATTTGTTTTCATGTTTTGAATTAGTTTAAAACACAGGACTTTCCCTGTAGAAAAATAACAAGTTATATAACTGAGATGCAAGCTTAAAACCCTCACCCTTCTGTATTTTTTCAGTTGTATGAAAGATAGGATTAAGACTCTTAGTGTGATATGACATCTATGCTTCTGTTCCTTTAGTATTTTTCATTACAGTGTTGTGTCTCTGTTAATCACTATTGAGATTGTCTGAACAGTCTTCAGTTATTTAGTAAATATCTTTAAAAGCATGTGAATTTAACTTGACTTACCCATTTTGCTTAAAAGCAGAAAAAAAAAAAAATGTGCCCAGTTTTCTTATGCTTCTATAGAAAACCTCTCCATAGACATTTCCACAGATATGACTGTTCCTGACACAAAAACAATGGGAAGCTTCTTGCAGTTCAGTCCTTTGTTTTCAGGCCAAAAACTGTTAACTAGCTTGCAGAGTTTCCAAGCATGAGATGTGAGAGGACTGTTCATAGGCGATACTGTTCTGTTTTTGAATCCAAACAGCTTTACAAATTCTAGAGTCCTTTGCCCACTAGAGGTCAGTGCTTACTTACTCTGCCCTCCCATACTTGTAGCTGGCTTTTCAAACAGCATTTTGCAAAGCATTGTACAGCATACACTCCCGCTTTTGCCAGTACAATCATCTGCCAAAATATCTTAATATCTGTGCTTAAAGTGTAATCTATTTTTCATTTTTCTGGACTGTGATTCAGAGACTTTCCATCCTTGTCTTTTCAAAGAACAGATTTTTGTTAAACCTTTCTTTTAACTATGAATGATGCTACATAAACAGGAGTGGTTCTTATTGTGTTACCTTGTGTTACACTTGTGTTACAAGTGTTACCTTATGAATGTAGCCATCTACCAATAATTATTTCTCACAATTGTCCTACCTCTTCTTTAGAAAGAATAATTATTAATACTTTTTTTTTTGGCTGTAGTACATCAGGCCTTTAAAATAAAAATTGTTTATTTCTCTTTGAAAATCCTCTGATACTTTCATCAACCCCAGCTTCTGTCTGTGGCTTAATTGCTTTAACAGTTACAGATGGGTTCAGATTAGGGGTTTAAGTTCTGGTAGGGGTTCAGGCTGAGCAAATGAATGCCATCAAGCATGTTAATGCACAGTATGTGCCTGTATTACTGAGCTGTGCCCAATATAGGCAGGCATATCTTGCTGTACTGGGTAGAAAATCACTGCCCTCACTATTTAGTCTGTCATGCCCTAGTATTTAAGTGTGAACTCACTTTATGGGCACTGCTAGGCCTAGAAATGGAGTGAATAAGATGTGTTCCCTCCTGCTGTTTCTGCTGTGGGGTCAGTAACACCACATAGTCTTCAGTCGCTGCCAGAGTTTGTCTGTCAGTGCCCTTCTCTGAAATCTTTTCCCTTGTGGATTAAGAGCCTGTGATCAAAAGAAGTCGAGGTTCTTCTTTTGCAATTTACTTTGTCAGCCAAAACATCATAGGTGCCAATGCACCCGCCTTTAGCCCATCTCATCCTAAACATGATTTTAAATTAAAGCATTTCACTTTGCAGGAAGTAAAATGATCTTGCACCTATGTTAGTTTCCACAGTTGAGATGATGAATAGTGTATTAGGACACAGTAACTTGAAACCATTTACAAACCCTGGCTTGTTCATTCCTGCTCATGAATGACAGCAGTTCTGTTTGGAAAAACACTATTTACAGGTTACAGTAGAAGCTCTGCAAGCTGGAGAGCATGTCAGAATGAGCAGAAACACCAAAGGCTTTAGCTCTGAGAACATGAATCATTACCACAGTTACTGTTCATTTTTTTTTACATTGAACTATCTAGCTCGTAAATCTATGGAGACAGGAAGCAGTATTTTGTACATGGATTACTGAGGTTCTCCAAGACCAACAAGAAAGTAATGATGATGATGATAATAATAATAATAATGTTGAATCCCCAAACACATGTAGAGAGAATTTCTTTCAGAAGTCCTTGCTAAAAAGACACTGTAATTCTGGTATAAAAAACACGAAAAATTTAGGAAGGACATGATAAAAAGAAAAGGCTGTTTCTTTTCCATCTGTAAGTGGAGAATCTGTAGGGTTTTTTTTTCCCTCCTGTTATTTGCTGAAAGAGAAAAACAGACCATCTTTGACTTGCTGCATCTTGGTAATCTCTTAAAATCTTTTATCAGTTATTCAACTGTACCTACCTAATGACCTTATCCTATTTATAACCCTTGCCCATGAATTTAAATCTGTCCCAGCTCTATTATTAAGTTATTAAATAACATTATTAATTATCATGGTGGCATGCCCTGAGGAAAGCATAAGTACATGATCATGTTGAATACTGTTTTTGGTAGATCTTGCTGTTTAATTAACATTTGTTCTCATTGCAAATTCTAAGCAGGGCTGTCTTCATTCACATTTATATATTTGAATGGAGTGAATCAAAGTAGTTCTGAGAAAGGCCTTATGCAGCGTTCTGGTAAAACAGTGCAGCTCAAATGTATAATGGCTCCAAAGATATAAAGAAGTTGAGATTTAAAAGGGCTTAAATGAATTTATAGGCGTAAGGTCCATCAGCGGCTATTAAAGATGGTCTAATGATAGTCTCCTACTACTGGCAACCCTTGGAGAGAGGATACTGCATTTGATGACTGTGTTTATGAGAGGTAGCAGACTTAGGAGTTGGGACTAGACCATCAGCAGAACATTAGAACACTTCTTGATTCACAGAAAGTATATCAAAATGACAACACATTTCCCCCAAATAGCCATTTAACGACAAAAAGATATCATCTTTCTCCAGCAGTAACACAGTTTGCAAATTTGCCATCAGCCTTATTTTCCTCATCCTTTTCCCTTGTCCATTATTCTCTTTATGTTGGACAAAATTCACAGCCACCCACAAGACCTTTGAATACAGTAACAGGCTGCGCCGAGCAGTACTGGAGGAAAAACATTCCATTTTGCGCAGAGCAGTGCCATTGTTGTTCTTTTCTGCATACATGCCTTTTTTTTTTTTTTAAGTTTCAGCAGTAGTGTCTGAAAGTCCTTCCCTGAGCACAGCATCTTTATCACTGTCCCCAGCCGATTCCCATTTTAGAGGTTTCCACAAGAGCTCCCAATTTCCAGCCTGCATGGCAAACAAGTCAATATTCCTAGATTCACTCATTTCTGTCCTCATTTCCACTGCATGCTCAATTTGCTGTTGGGTGATGCAGAGAGAGAGATGAGCTGCACTTACTTATCCTGAGGCTCAGAGCATAATGTGTGTGCGGGTGCTAATGTCATCTGTGTTTGGCTTTTGTTCTCTGTGTACACGAGTCCTCTCAGCACTCAGACCTCTTGTGCAAAAATATGTCAGGACAGTTCACTGACAGGAGCAGTAAATTCTGTATGTAACAGGGTAAATAATGTATTGACCTGCTGAGAGATCTGCATACCTCCAAAGAGTGACAGCAAGCTCAGCCCATAAAGCTGACTTGTTCTACTTTCCATTTCCAGCAAATACTAACCAGCGTTTCCAGAGGAATGATTTGTTAGAAATGTGTGTGAATTTAAGAACTATCTTCATTGTATATGTTACTGTATCCAGGATGTTGCTCATTGTTAGCCAGTGTCACATCGCTTTATAAGACTAAGAGCTTTTGCTGGTCTGCTTGCTTTAAATACACAGTGCCTGTGGCCTTGCTGCTAAAGAGCCTTATTACGTGTTTCCCAAAGGCATGCAGAGAAATAGAAAGCTAGCTTTCTAAAGTGATCCCTCAGATCTTTCATTAGTAAGCATTTAATTTACAGTAGCAGCTCACGTTTCAAATACTTTCCTGGATCTCTTTGTCTGCGAGTTCCCAGGGGTCAAAGGAGACCTACAGAAGAATTTCATCAGCTGGGTCCCCAGAGGACAACGTGGCTGAGGTCTCTCTATTCCAGTTTTGCAAATGTGACATCATGTCTCCAGGGCAACCTGAATTCTGACAATCATGGTAGCAAGGACGCAGCATAGATTTCCATTTGATTCCTGCAACAGAAAAGAGATCTGAGACAAAATCAATATGCCCTGTACTAGACTGTTAGGTTCATTTTCACAAATACTTTTATCTAAGGGGTCATTTCCTCCATCCTAGTTCAAATATAATTCACAAATAGTAACTATTTTATTTGTATTCATGTGTTGCCTTTTCCATGCATAGCAAAGGCCCAGCCATCTGAAGTGGTCATAAAAAAAATGTGCCTACCGTAGAACTGAACATGTGTTTTGTAAGGGAGACTGAAAGCAATGTTTGCATTTTGAGATGCGTAATTCTTTATATAAATAAATATATATATATATATATATAAATACATCATACATTTCCAATACCTCCTATATATATAAGATGTAATGATTTGGAGCAGCAATTCATAGCTTTGGTCCAGTGTTTTTGTTTAAAATATTTGTGTTAATGACAACTATAGAAAATCCTACCTATTTGGAATAAATATCTTAGGGCTTCTCTGTGAGGTACTGAGCTCTGTTCTAAAGGAACATTCAAGTATACATCACTGCTAAAGGAAAACAATTCTTTTCTACTTATTTATTTGTTTATTTATTTATTTACTTTTGTTTGAAAGGTAAGTGCTTAATTTGCCTACACAGGAAAGAATCACAAAAAAATCAGTTATATAAGCATTGTTGTGACAGGTGACTCAACCCCTTTTAATAGGTTTTAATAGGTGCTTCTAATTGGTGTTTCATATAATTAATATTAAAACATACAGACAGTTTCATTCTAAATGTCTGCTTTCTTCTTTATATCATCCCAATAAAAAGCTTTCAGGAGGTGAAGGGACAACAGGTCAAGATTCAAGTTAGAAATGCTCCTTTAAGCTTGTGGACAGTTTTTGCTACATTTGATACTTAGGTTTTCTTCAGTTCCCTCAATTACACTGAAGCCCTCCCGCTACCGAAGCATCTCAGCTCGTGTAACTCCGTGCTTGAAACTGCTGGAACACAGACATCGACGTGAGCACAGGCAGTTCTTCTGCCTGCCTCGCGTTGGCATAAATGACATTGTAATAACAATATTATGCAACAATGATGAGATAGTTCTAGAAAAAAAATAGCATGAACAGCTCCACATTGACTTAGTACTTCTGGGATTATGAATCAGTTGCAATTTTTGTTTTAAACCTGATAGAAGGACTGTTTTTCTATTGTACTTGCAAACTTGTGTTTCTGAGCACAAAAAGCCTTGAAGCAGTCTTAATTGAATAACCTTGGTTTCCCTCCATTCCTTCTTTTTCAAAGGAATCATAGTCTGTTGCACTTCAATTAGGATTTATTTTAGACTTTCCAGATAAAATTCATAATCCATCACACTGTTCTAGAAGCAATCTTCATGAATTAGGCTCAACTTAGCAAGTGAAAAAGAGTTGGCATTTCTGAGGCTGACATAGGATTTAAGGTAGGTTTTTATCATTAGCAAAACTTTTTCAAAATCTGACTCTGGGACAAGGAAACTAAAAAAAAAAAAAAAAAAAATTAAAAAAAAAAAAAAAAAAAAAAAAAATTAATAAAAAAAAAACAAGAAAGGTAATAATTCCCAAGTTTCACAATTAAAGAAAATAAATTATGAGACCTAACATTCATGCCTTGCATTATATTTACATCAGGACTGGATGCCTTTTTACATACTAATTTATTCCCAATAGACTAGCTGAGCTTTAGTAATGGGATGAATCTTTATGACCACTGTTATAAAAGATACCAGAAAGCAGGGGGTTCAGGAGCACCTTCTGGCTTCACAGTACTTCCTGACTCGAGAAGCCCTGTTTATTCCTAGCTAGTGCTTCTGGTTCTGGTGCATCCTTTTAGCAAGTGAGTTAGAGAGTGCTAAGGCTGATGATGAGCCATGTTCTTCCAAGCCAATATCTGAGATTGAAAAAAACAGCCAGTCATTCCTTGGCTCTGCTGAAGTCTTGGAAGCTGTTATAAACAAACAGAAGCAGGGAAAAAGTCTGCCTTGGGATGCAGCTAGCCTGAATTTCCATGATGAGAAGCTGCTGGAAAGAAGAAGCAGAAATAAAACAGCATCACGATGCTGAAAACATTTCTACAGCTGCACATGGGAAATGTAGTGCAACAAGAGTTCATCCATGTGGAAATACGAGCCCTCCATAGTGCCAGGAGCAAAGAGCAACCCTGTCAAGCATCTTCCTGTGCAGTTATTTGCCACAGTTGCTAAAGCCATCAAGGCTGCTTTGAGTATTCAGGATTTTTCCCCATGGGGAAGGTTGGGATATGGTGTACTCATGGACATGTCCCAGTTTTCCTCTCTCTCTACCTCTAATGTAACCCCAGCTCTAAGCATTTCATGCATTCACAAGATTCTGATCTATGCAAGTACTGGGAAGACCACAGCTTATTATTGGAGGTGGAGAAGGAATGCGGCACTTTTTATCTACATGCCTCATTTTGACATCTCAGCAGGTCCAGGATAATTACGGTGATGGGCAAACCTATCCTCCCCTCACTATAACTGTATTACTGGACTAAAGATATGGAAGAGAAGCTGCTTTTTGAAATTTCTCTCAGCTTGGCTAAGAGCCCAATTCTACAGACTTGGAAGATATTCTATCATAATATTTCTCTGAAGCTGGCTGTGAGAATAAATGGCATGAGGTATGTTTGGCTCAGGAGCTGAGAGTTTAAGATTTTTGAAGTCTCTTTTTGTGTTTGTTATGGAGCAAATCCCAAACATCTTGCTTAGAAGTCCAGACTCCCTGCTGCTCTGGGGCCCCATCTGAACATCTTGACTCTGGGAGCACTTGCCATTAACACTTCTACTCTCAGCTCTTCTGTTCTTCGTGTGGCAGAATTTAGTTCACAGTGGGTGGGGCAGAACCTATCCCAGGAGGGCCAAGGGGACAAGGGTGCTAAATATGGTGAAACTATTCGTAATTTCTGTGGTAGCCAACATAAGACTCTACACAAGGCTGCATTGCTGAGAGAAGGCAGATCATGAAAAGGAATGAGCCAGCTCCCTTGAATTTTGCCGGGAAGATTAGAGATCCAAGAGGGATTCTAATATTAGATTACAGACATGTAAAATGTACAGACCATGACTGTGCCAAATTTCTAGGTCCTGCAAATGCCATCCCAAAATTTCATAGCCATAAGACACATATCAGATACTACCAAAAGTAAGGGAGGAGGCGGAGAGATTTCTAGAAGAGATTCCAAGGCCACAAATCCCATTGGCTTTATGTATAATGTGTCTGGGAGGTACCCGTGGCTGTGTTTACAATTGGGTCTGCCATTGGGCACCCCAGGAGCACAGCATCTGCCATGAAAAAACAGCCCCTCTTCCGTAACTTGTAGGACACAGAACTAGCTTGGGAGCTCTACTTGAGAGCTTGTGAACCCCATGTCACTCGAAAGCCGTAGTCATCTCCCAAAGTCTGCTACGTGCGATGTATGTAGCAGCATCAGGCACTGTAAGGTCCTTTCCCATCTTTAGGCTGCCTCTAGCTGCCGTTAGAAGGCCCACTGGAAGCAATTAACACTTTTTAAAGTGGAAGGAATGCCAGGATGTATTCTTGTTATAGCAAGAAGCATGTTATATAAAACATGTCTTATGTAAGCAGTGGAATTTCCCAGCCATAGGTAAGGCCCTTTGTTTCAAAGCAAATCAGTGTTGTTGCAATAATGTAGTAATTTCATTGTGAGTTTGTGTTTGCACAAATCATCTGGTTTAATGAACAATGCAAAAACAACTTTGACCATTTTGTTCTCAAATTCTGTCTGAGTATGCAGTTTCTACAGACCATCTCAGGAAATTTTGGACTGTTTCCTACTTCCTGACTTATCTGCTGTGGGAAGCAGCATTTTAATTCTTATTTATTTATCAAATGAGCAGAAAGAACAATTTGAAATTGCTGTAATAATTTTTCTTTTCCTTGTTGCATATTCAAGTTTTAATGGATGTATTCTGAGTTGAGGAGTATTTAAAATTTTCAGCCAAGGGGATCGATCACAAGAAAAGTCTCCTAAAAGTCATATTTTCTGATTTGGATTTACAGAGAAGTTGTGATTGATCAACTTAATTCTTTGATTAGAGGGGTGTGAAATACCTTTACCCACGTATAGCTGCATGGGAACTGAAGGTGTGGTTACCAGAGTTACATATGCACTCAAAATTTCCAAAATTCTTTTGCTGAAAAAATAAAGCTAATACAAAATGAATAAAAGCTTGTGGAAAGCAAAGATAAAAAGAGTAAATGCATAACCAAAGACATCATTTCTAAAAAGCGAAGTGAATAAACCCAGACAATTGTAAGTGGAAAAATCAACCTTTTCCTCTAGAGAGCACAACATCTCCCAGAAAAATGAGAGGAAGATGGAGTATTTTTAGCTGAAAGTGTAATGGTGGGCTGAGGACCTTAAAAAAGAAGGGCAGTACCAAGGCATACCTTCGTCTGGAAAGCATGCGAAGGCATGATACAAAAGACCATTTCCTACCTCCATTCATCTTAATGCAAAATGTGTGAAGGGGAGAAAGAGCACTGGTATCACATGTGATCTGAAAAGGGGAATATGCACTCTGGTCAACCTCGTTGGGTTGTACCAAGTACCCAGACTTGCCCAGTGCTGCCTCCTTTCACAAGAAACAAAGATTTACTGTGACCCCTTTGGTCAGAGCCAGTAAATAGTGTGAATATGTCTTTAGTTTTACTGAACTGTGGAAAAAAAAAAAAAAAAAAAAAAAAAAAAAGTAACCATATTGGACCAGAGGCTGCTATCTCATCTTGACCAGTAAGCCTTAAAATTGGATCATCCAGGGTTTGGTCTTTCAACTGTCAAACATGATATCTACTTTGAAGTTCTTTGGTACTTAGGCTGAAGATTGGAGATCATCCCTTCTTGTGGGAGACCTAATTATATTGATGGAGGGAGTCATGATGGATCCAGAGAGCGAGGAGAGGAAGATAAGCTGCAAAAAAATGCACCTTCTGGATACTGGATTTTGGATACTAGATACTACATTCTGGATTTCTCTTAGTTTGGCCAGTTGCCTACGGGAAAAGGAGAGGATGTTTTGCTTGCAAAGTAAGATACCTTTTAGTACATTTTTGCCCTCAAAGGTAATCCGTAGAGGATTCACAGAGTGAGCTCGTTTTTATAGATTGCCCAATAAAAGCTTATACTGATTTATCAATTGCATTGGAGGACACCCAGAATTCCTAAATTGGAAAAGCTTGGGATGAGTCTGTGCACTGTTAATTTAATCAAAGAAGCTTACTATTTAAAACTTTGCTTCCTATCATCTCTCTATCCAGGTCAATATTTAGTTCTACTTCAGTGTATTTCTTTGCTTGTAAGTCAAGTTTTCTGCATATTTCTTCCATCTTAATATGTCTTCATTATTCATATCTGTTAAGAAATTAGACCAATTAGTCCTTCAGCATCCCTGTAAATGCCTGTTTTCATTTTGACCTATTCCCCTCCAGAACTGACAATAATTATTACAATATTTTAATCTCAGTTGAGTGCTGCCAGTGGCTCTGATCTTTTCTTACTCTAGCATATCTGTCTATTATATTCTCAAACTGCTATTTTTTTTTCTCCAAGCAAGCCATCACAAAGAGATCTTCTATAGCCTCATGCTCTTTGCCTTTTTAATGATGTGCTTTGCAGTTTTCATTCTTTATTATCTAGTATTAGTTTCTCACTTTTTTTCAGCATAAATGACTGTAAAGAGAGATGCTGATTGGCACAGGTGATGCTGTCAGGGTGCCCCAAGGGCCAGCAGCTCCTGAAGGGAAGGTGAGAGAAAGCTGAGGGGAAAGACACAGCAGGGCAGGAACCTCCATGGCCAGGGCCAGCACCACAGTACCCAAATGAGGTGGATGGGGCAGATCAAGAGGTGGCAGTTAGGCCCAACTAAGGGCAAGATCATGGCAATGAGGTAAGCCAGAGGTCAAGCAAGAAAGTCAATCCACAGGTTTGGTCCTGTGATCACCAAGAAGGTCCATAGCCATGAAGCAGAGCTGAGGTCAAGTTGGAAAATCAGTCTGCATTTTGAGATCTTGATCGATGGGATCCATGGCCAGGAATGGTTATGATGTGACTCAGCTGGAGACCAGCATTTCTCCATCACAGCTGAGAAAGGGAGTGATGGCCCCAAGTTGTACCCCAGGGCATGGGCAGGGAGTGGGCAGAGGCCACAGGTGAGGCTGGTCAGGGCCATTAACAGCTATCGGGGCCCTGACAAGACAATTTAAGTAGCTACATGCAACACTCAATCCAGCTTTTGAGGGCAATCTGTGAGCTAAACCTGGAAAACTTAGAAGTTTATCAGTCCCTAAGGTAACATTTTCAAGAAGCCAAACTCCACTCCACAATTAACACCACAGCTTCTCGATACAAAATATTCGTTTTGAACAAAAACAAGCATTAGTAATGTTGTGGAAGAATGTGATAGTAAGATCAAGATATGAAAATCTCACTAGTGAAATCTTTTGAGAGGTAACACAGAATTATGGGCAGAAAATGTGAAAAATAGCAATGAAGTTGAAGGTCTCTGGTATCTCAGAATAGTTACTTTTGGGCTCAAGAATATGCAGACAAGTTGGAGAAGAAAGATCCTTTGAATTTAAAAAGAAATTATTGAATGTACAGATTTCTGTGCTCTTTGAATAGAGATGCCAACTAATCTGAATGCATATGCTGCCATCCATATTTTTATCACTTATTTACATGCATAGACACACACTTACAGTTATGCATCTGTGTTTAGAAATGCACACAAGAGCCATATACGACTTTGAGCTTGTTTTTGTTAATATTATATATCAAGCTAGCCAGACAAGTAGCAATAATATTTCTCTCGCTTGCTCATTCTTGGATATCTCATTTACATATTTATGCAGCTCCTATTTTGTTTTTAAAATAGACTCCTATGAAAGGCTTTCACAAGGACACAAATCACTGAGCTTCTGAATTTCTGATTAACTCCATCCACTTCATTTTTGCAATTCTGGACTTTCTCTGAGCAGATAACTGTGCCATCATTCTTCCCTGTACTCCCGCAAAGGCACAATGGTTTCAGAATGAACTCTGAAGTATCTTTAGCATATGTGTCAACATTGTCCATAATAAAATAAACTTCTTTAATATCATCTTTTTCATATTTATCTTGTGGAACTGACTTGCTACACTTTCATTCTAATTACCTAATACCAACAGTAATAAAATAGGATAAGCTTTGCATTGTTTTTGCATGTTTGTTAATTTTCCTTAAAGAAACAATCACGTTAAAAAAAACTGCTAAAACAAGAAGAAAAGAAATGGAACCAATCAAAACAGACTGCAACATAAAATCAGTGAAGATACTCATAGGATTCATTACATAGCGACTTAGCCTTGCAGTTATGACCCTTGTGCTCCTTCTCTCTTTGTACTCAGCTGTGCTATGCCTGCATATAGACAAGGTCAGCAAGAAAAGAGCTGCATCCTGGTTTGTGGGGTGCAGGCTTTGTGCTATGCCTCCAGCACATAGCACATGCTTGTGTCAACTTCAGATTGTAACAGAGGTGAAAATCCAACCCAGCTATCAAAGGAACAATGAACCCAAAATATAAAATATTTTTCTTCTCTTTCAGCACATTTGGTGAATTGCTGCATCGCTTAAGGAATTTCTAATTTGATTTCAGTCTCATTCAAACTCGAAAGGTTTTAGAAAAGAATTGTAATGGAATTCTGCTTTTTGAGCAACTCACAGTGGATAATGAAAGTAGGATGTTGAAAACAGGCTCTTGAAGCTGTTGTATTCGTATTTGAGTGGGATGGTCATTGTAATGTTAGTCCTGCTAACAGCTGTGCAAGAAAGGGGACTAAATTTGCAATGCAGTCAGTTTGTGAGCCTGCTTGAGAATGTAAGAGTTGATGCTGATGTAGGAGGATTGTGCTGATTTGTACATGGTTGAAAAAACAGCATTGCTTTTAGAGAGAGATTTTCAGCATAGTAAAAAGAAGGGTAAAACATCAGTCCCTTTACCTAACAGATACCATTCTGAATGTGTAACCAACATCTGCTACCTTTGAAGTAATGATTTTCTGGTGCTTTTTTATCATGGTGGTTGTGAACGATAACCTGTAATTTTCTCCAGTCGAGGGATGCTCTGCCAAGAGGGGGCAGTATCAGTTTTTTTCATTTCCTCTCAATTCTGTTTTGACCAGGACAGACAGGATCTCAACATTTCCTTAAAACAATGAGACTAATAGGCATTATTTACCAGTACTTTGAAGCAGAGCCATTAATATGCTTTTTTTCTAGGAGGTGCCAGTATGTCTCCCACAACTATATACACAGTTCTAATTAAGATGTTATATTTATTACCATCTTTCTGAGCCAGAACAGATGTTGCATTCCAGTGAAAGATTCTTCCAAGATGTCTGGAGAATTTGGTGACATAATTAATGAAATTAGTGGGATTTTCGTGGTCATATTTGTCTCAGCATCATTTACCATGAGGAGGTCTGGATTTGTGAGTGTGGCTTTTGAGACTCTGCCACCACATCCGTCCAACAATATTACTGAAAGTGACCACAGAATCATAGAATGCTTAAGGTTGGAAGGGACCTCTAGAGATCGTCTAGTCCAGCCCCCCTGATGACCACACCGTTTTTCTCAAGGTGCTTATAAACATTCGTGGGTATAAATGAAACCTCTGAGGGCTGGATGAACATCTTAATGTCCTTCCCACCAGCATGTGCACGGGGATCTCAGCAGGAGGCCAAGGCCGTGCCAGGTGCTATACTCCCATACCGAAAAGCTTAAGCAGCGGCGCAACCTGCCAGCCCCTGTGTCGGTAGGAGCAGCGCCAGCCGTGACCTAAGAAGAGCTGCAGACGGTGCTGGCGTGGCGCTGGGCCCGGGCGCGCGTGCCTGCCCGCCCGCAGCCCTTCGTGGGGCGCGCGTGCCCCAGCTGCACGCCTCGGCTTCTCCGCAGCACAGGCAGCAGCGCGCCGGGCGCGCGTGTCTCAGGAAACCTGCCAAAACCCGCGCGCTGCGGAGGATTCGGCCCCTTCTCTGTGCGGACGCCACCGCCAAGGAGAAAACGCTTTGAGGCACTAGTAAGGACAGAATTCGGTCCCGTAGTTCGCAGGCAGACAAATGTCGAATGCCCAGAATTAAAGGAACACTTATGCTGAAGGCTGATCAGCTGCAGAAACGAGCTAGCTTTGCTTTCCAGATCCTCCTACGCGTCCCCAGAATAGTTAGCGCAGTTTGCAGTTGCACAGTTACGCTATTTCTGAGCACATTTTGCTTTCTTTTGTGCTGGCGAAAGAGACGTTCGCTGCAACAAGAGAAGGAAGAAGCTCCCTGCTTTGCATGTGGGTAGAACTCGAGGCAGAGAAGAAGCATACGCAGGTACGACGGTTTTGAGGGCGACAGGCATCCCTGCAGCAGGACGAAGCCAGGTTCTGTAAATCCCAGCGGGCATTGACGTTTCCTCCGTGGGCAGCGCTCGTGCTTGGTAGAGGTGCCTCTCGCTCGCACACAGCCCTGCGCTGTTATGTAAAGCCAGGCATGCGTGAGCTGATTGCCAGAGACAAGCGAGGAAAAGGGGGACCTCGGTGAGGACGAGTCAGATGGGGACAGGGAACACTGTGTCTTTTGTGGAGTGATGTCACGGGGAAAGCGCGACCAGAGCCTTCCTTGTGCAGCCTCCCAAGGGCCCCCTTGGCTCCCGGAACAGGCTGCTGGAAACTGCAGAAGACAGACCTGCTGGAGCACCGAAAAATTACCCACAAGGAAAATAAAAGCCTTGGAGGGGAGGAAATGTAACTCGCTTGAGCAATTGCGGAATGCAAGTTCTGGGGAGGTGGGAGGGCAGCACGCAGTTGTTTCTGTGGAAACCGAATCCTCCCCATCACATGGAAGAGAGGAGCCAAAATCCTGGCCAGCCTGCCTGCTGCTCACATGACAAGCCAGATCCCCCCGCTCGGCACCGCTAAGTGCTCCCCTAAGACTGTGCCAGTTTCTAGGCCCTGCGCACAGAACCGAAGGCTTATGAAGCTGCAGTAGTGCTCATGCATCCTCGCTGTCAAAATATATTAAGGTTTTCTCTGAGAAATGCCAGAGGCATTCTCATTATTAGCTGCAGTTACAGGAATGTGCAGCTACCCCCCTCACTCCTGCCCCTTTCCACGAATGAGATTGAGGTAAAAAACAGGTTTAGAGGGATCACCTGTGGGGCATTTTCCACTGCAGAGGTTCAAGGAGAGATGGTGGCTAGAGAATGTATTTTGGAATGGCCTTCTGGGTGCAAATCATCTGGCGCAGGAAAACATGCTGCCTCTCTGTGTTATTTCTGCTGTGTCTGAAGAAACGAGTGCAGGGTTTTACTGCCAGAGGGAGGGGACAGGAGGAGGATGGAGGAAGAGAAGGGAAAAGAAAAAAGCTGAGAAGGACTGAGCAGGCTTCTCATTAACTTCTCTGGGTCTGTGCATTTTCCGAGTTTGGGGATATGAAAAGTGATTGCTCTCCAAGCCATGGATATAGAAATCCTTTTTTTTTTTTTTTTTTTTT
>VZSV01000044.1:4237615-4264580 GCA_013398735.1 Nothocercus julius | reverse complement strand
TATAAATCTTACTAGAAAATGTTACAAACAACATGGTCTTTTCAGATTTTTTTTTTTTTGAAGATGAGACATAAAATCAAAATGTTTCAACTTTAAAATAATCCAGAGCTTTTGCTGTTTGCTGATCGGTGAACAATATTTCCAGTAAATGGCTTTATACCATGTTTTCTAGTTTCATTTTCTGAAAATTATGACTATTTTTTACCTGGTAAATCTGTGAGTTTGATAACTAACAATTTAGTTGTTAAATCATTTTAATAAGTTTTAATAAAGATATAAAGAAAACTGGTAAAGGGGAACATTTCAAATCCTTTGAAAAAGAAAGAGGATCTGCACTTTCCATTAATTCAGTTCCTTGATTTTTTGGACCAAAGAACATCGTACTCGTCCTCTCTGTCCTGATTTGAGCACAACTAGCGGTGGCCGGTCTGAATCATGGGTTTAGGGAGGAATACATGTTGGAGTCCTGGCGCCAGCATCAGGCAAATTAGGGATCTGCCTGGAAGATGCCACATCTCCTTCCTGGTAAAGTCTTTTCCACAGAAAATAAAGAGGGAGAGAATAACAGGTTTCATGTACCCTTGTCTTGCCCTGCTAAGGGGTTGTGTTGGGTGCATCCAGCTTTGGGAACTGCAGATCTCATGTGTTTACCTGTTTCCATGTGGCCACTGCATCTTCTTCACCTGGGGGAGTCACTTTTCTCTTCTGCCTTTCCTTGGCCTCTCTTTCAGCGCAGAGCTGTGCAATTTCCGTGTTCAGCCAAAGAAGGCTGATTTCTGCAGTCTAGCCTGTTGGTATTTTATTTTTAAACACATGACCTTAAGTACTTCAAACAAGGCAGGGTTGGGGGAGTTGCCACTTCTTCATGTAACAAAATGGTTTGGGTTTATGTACATTAGAAGAGGGTAGTTTTGTGGTTGACAGACAGAGCTAAGAACCTGAGGAATGTGGACTTTTTGCTGCCAAATGACTTGAGGTATGACCCCCTACCAGCAATTAATAGCTTGGTTGTGCTTTTGATCAGAAACAATGCTTGGAGGAGAGACTCAGAGCTGCAGGATCTAGGGAGACTCTCATGCCAAGCTTCCCAAGGACATGTACAGTACCTAAAACCCACTGCAGTCAGTGGCCTGTTGTATGAAGATCAAGTGCAATACTTTAGTTATTGGCCTTTTGTGTCAGCAAGGTAGCAGCTGGGCTAACCCCAGCACAGTTACTACCTGGCTGGACGTCCTCCAGGCGCTTAGAGGAGTCTGTGACTGTCCATCTCCATTGTAACCACACTGTTTTATAACTTACGTGTTTTATGAAAAAGAGGAAGAAAAGCATAGACTTGTATAAGCTTGTGGCCATCATTCTCTCTCCTTCCCCGATCAGAGCAAAATTAATGTAGGAGAACTTTCCTTCCTCTCTCAATACCTTAACCCAAAGACTGGCGGCATGGAGAAACATGGCTTTTCTGAACGAAATACAGGCAGCAGACATTCCCTTTGCCTGTCCCATCCTTTAACTGGACTTGAACTCAGGAAGTCCCTTCTCTGAGAGTTAGTCACCCAAGGCTAAACCGGCTCCATCAGCTCTGCCTTGGACGTTTTCCCTCTCAGTCCCTGGCATTTTCTTAGACAGTTGTTGCAGGGCACAGGCAACTCAGGCAGCTGCTGTGGAGTGGAGTTGGCCAGACCTGCAGAATGTCCCATCACCTGTTTGCCAGTGCTGTAAAGACGCAGACGTGAGTGGCCCATTGCTGCCTTCGGCTCCAAGGCTCCCTGCTCTCCTAAGGCTCAGGTCTCCATGTGGAAGGTGCAGAGTAACCTCCCATACCTAAATAACTCACCATCACTGCACATGACAAATCTATTCCCTCTGCCCTTGTTGTATCCTGTCCCTCAAGGGTTTCCTCCAAGCTGAAAATACAGTGTATGGGAATGACCTGCCCAACTCCCTAAAATTGCTTATGAGTGGAAAAGCGCTTTGTTCGTGCTGTGTTTATTTAGAATTTCTTTCAGTTTGTGAGGCCCCAAGGCCTGGAGGCCCATTTGAGCCTGTATTTATAATAGTATCTGTACAAGCACATCATAAAAAGGTAGATGTATCCTGTGATTCCTCCTAGGATATTGTGCCAAATGTTAAAATAATGCAAGTTGATGAGGGCAGAGAGAGCATGTCTAATAGGGTACACTGAAATGTGCATCTGCTATTTGGCAGAGGTTTGCTGTAAATAAATACAAATCGGTTACTTTGGATTTCTGCACAGTCATTGCTTCTTTCACATATCACAACTGAGAAGAATGTTTCAAGGGAAGGAAGAGCTCCCTTCTAAAACCGTGGCTGAAACCCATCAGTTTTCTCAAATCTTCAGATCACGACTGACTACCTTCTTGAGGGATCTTCCCTAGTCCAATGGAAGTCATCGGACTCACCTGAAATGACACAATCATAGGATAATTTAGGTTGAAAGGGAGCTCGTCAAGCCATCAAGTCCAATCGTCTGCCCAAAGCAGCACCAACAACATCAAGTTGCTCAGTCCGGTCAACTTTTAAATATCTCTGAAGATGTAAACTCCACAGCTTTGGGGAATCTTGGTGACCCTCCTCTGGGGTCACTTTCCAGGGACAGAGGTGAGACTGACTGTGCTGTAGTTTCCCCTTCTTCCCTTTATCTTGCTCTTCTTCAAGAAGTATCTATGTGATATTTTCTTTTCCAGACAGGAACCTCTTGATTACCATCTTGTCCCATTTGTCTTGTGTATATCCAATTGACTTAGATGCCTCCCAACTCCATCTTCCTCTACTGTGAATAATGCTTTGCACCCCTAGTTCTAGTAATCTCAAAGACATTTTGGGAAGCTTGAGGACTAACATTGCCAGCAAAAAATAAGGCAAAAGAAGCAGAGTACCTTGATGTTTTACATGTCCCTGGCTACCAGGTCCCCTGTCTCACCGAGCTGAGATACATTTTTCTAAGCCTTTCTGTTGCCAATACACTTGAAGAACTCATATTGTTGCCTGCTTATTTTCAGTTCCTAGGACCTGTATAAGCAAGCATACAACTTGCTCGCATTCGGAATCTGTGTCAGGAAAACAAAGCAGCAAAGAATTTACCATGAGACCCTGCGCACTCATACCAGGGGATTACAGTGTATATTCAGCATCCCAGCCTTTGATGAAGTTCCTGCTGCCACTTTTTCACTGTTGTCATCTCACTAAACTAACATCAGCAACTGCCACCTACCCACCCCACAGCCATAATGGCAAGCTGCCCATTAAAATCAATAGGAGTCCTTCCTTTGTTTTCACATTGTTTGGACTTTGGACAAAACCTTATGGCTTACAAGTTTTTTGATGTTCGATCAGGAAAGAAAGTTTGATTACAGAAAGCAGTGTGGAATGTTTGAATTTTTGCTTCCCAAAACTATTTCATGGCCCTGTCTTATTTATTTTGCTAACTGACCTCCCAACATTTTTGTTTGTAGCACAAAGAAGTAGCATTATATGCTGTGGAACCATGGGGTGCAGAATGCATTAAAATCCTGGCAGAATAAACAACGTCTTTGTTAGCCCCAGACCTTCTAGCATGTCATTCAAATGCTTGTGGAAAGTGCACCTTCCTTGTCTCCTCACCCTGAAGAGCAAATAATTCTGAGCCAAGAGGCTGGGTTTGAATAATCAAAATGGTGATGACTGGAGGCCAGGAGTAAATGGGTGCTAAAGTCAAAGATATATAGGAGAAAACAAATTTATCAATTTTGGCAAAAAAAGTTATGAGTTAGAAAACATACACATGTGAAATCACTTTGAGTGTTCAAAGGAATCCATGCTACTTTTCTGAATGTGGAAGATAGATTGAACAGGTTTTCGAGCCATGCAAAATAAGACTCAATAGCACCGTGTGCTTGATTAGGATGATTTTGTGCTACAACAAGTGGGATAGAAAACCATCACACTGAAAGGAGACATTTGACTAGTTAGCTGAATGCTGCTGTGTAAGAAACCTGAATTAGATTTTCAGACTTACTACAGGGCAAATCACTCAGCTGAGATAACTTATGTACTTAAATAGCTCTAGGAATACAGACATTCATTTCCTCACCTGCAAAATGATCATGGTGATGGTAAAAATATCTCAGTGCTGTGAGCTACCTGGACATTGTGTTACTGGTAATCCTATCAATACCTTAATATAAATTAAATAGAAATAGTTTGCTGCAGACTGCTTTATCCTAGTGTAGACATGGTCCTTAAGATTAGTAGCTGTTTTTGGTCATTTTTAATATGCAGGTTCCTATTCTTTAGTTGTTTTTTCCTTCTTCCAGTAAAGACTGCCGGAATGGTCACACCTTAAAACCAGTCTCTTTATCTCTGAGGAAAATATGATTTATCCTGCACTTCCTGACTTTTCTACTATTATGAAAACTACCCTGGTTATATCCATACAGTGTAATATAGCCTTTAAATCCATGTCAGTAGAATACTGCATTACTTTCTGCCACAGTCTTGATGTCCTGACTATATTTTACTATCAGTAATACACATTTTTTTTTTTTTTTTAATGAAAAATAGTCTTCCAAGTGATAGCCATGGTACTGGGAGCTATTCTAGAGGAATAATTATTCAGGAAGAAAGAAGAACTCAACTGTTTAGAATAATTCCTATTATAAATCTGTATTTGTCATTTCTATGCTGCCATATTAACATAAATGTAAAAGCAGTGGCATCAGATAGCCGGAATAGGGGTGAAATAGTAAGAACACTTGGCTTCTCTTTCTGGGTGTGGTATTCCTTTCTCCTGCTCTAGCATGGGTGATCACCATCATCTCATCTCCTGGTTAGAAATGATTTTTGATTAGCTGAGGATGATGTGTTCCATGATTGTTTGAAGACATATAATAAAAGGAGAGATGATGAAAAAGCGGAAGGAAAGACTTCAGTTTCTATATGTGGAAACCTTGTAAGCCACCAAAATGATGTGATTCTAATCTCCTTCAGAGCACATTTTTTCATGCACTTGGTGCTACTTACAGTAACTTTGAGAACACTGAGAGACCAGTAAGAATCGCCTTGGTTTTGGTGTAGAATCCATGCTGAGGTTTTTGATTGCAATCAGACATTTTTCTCTTCTTTAGGATGGTTCCAGATTTTGCAAAACTTTGCAAAATTTTGCAAAACTTTGCAAAATCAAAGGTCTATGTTGAACCATGGTTTTATACCAGGTTGTGACCAAACTAAATTCTAATACTGTTCGATTCGACAACTCAGAGATTAAAATCTTTTTATTAGAACAGGGTTCAGAAGCCACTTGCAAACCTAGATCCGCTCTTAGTATGAGGCTTTGTGCTACTGAGTGAAGCACACCAAGATTAATAAGGCGTAGTAAAGTCTCTTTTTTTATACTCAGTCATTACTTCAGTGTAAACAGATTTCGGTGCTTTGCATGGGGAGGAGCGTGAGCTTCAAGAGGTGGTGAGCCATCAAAGATGATAATTGGAGTTTCTGGCTGAGAATAGACACACACACCAGTCCCTGCAGCAAACAGAGAGTAGAGCCTGGGCTGCAAGTATGAATGCTGTTGCTCCGTGCTCATTTTCATTTCTAGTCAGTAAAATAATTCACTATGTCAATAGTACACAGGAGGCATGGATGCTAATTTACATTCCTTTGTAGAGGCTTTCAGATGATTATACTTCCCTCACAGCCAATCCTATGCTAATGAGAACTCTCTGATTTCAAGGCTCTGTCTGGCTTAATGTTCATGGACTCTGCACCAGAGTAAATGACCTGTGGCATAGCTTTAATTAAGGAAGACGGCCACATAATTAGAATAACAACGGCTTACTATCAATTTCTGCAGCAAGTCTCAGCCCCAGGGTAGTACGTCATTTGTGTGCATTGCCTGCATGTGGGTGGACTACTACATGAAAGGCCCAGAAAGGAAAGCTTTGTCATTTCTAAATGGATATTACATAAACTGCACCCTTTGTAGAATCCCTGAGGCAGCAGATGCAGAGTATTATTGCAAAAAGAGAAACAGAAACCAGTATTACACAACACAAACCTAAGGAGAGGTTCATATGAAACTGTTCCCTGCTCTTTTGGTCCGCCTCTTTGAACAGCTGTAGTAAAAGATGAGGTAATGCTTAAGCCTAGAATTGTCAGTTCTGTGGAAAGTGGAACATTTCTCAAAATATCTAGGTTCCTGGTCCTACTTCCCTCTTGCATATCTCATAAGGCATGTTCTGCAGTGCCAGAAGATACCCTGGATATTTTAGGCTAGAATTTTCCCTGCCAACTATAAACATTCCTGTGTGATCAGAGAAGTGATTAGAAAAATAAGGTACCATTATCCATTAGACATTGTGTTATCCAGATGAAGATTTGTATGAAAATGGTTCTGAAGAACCTAATACTTTGAAGAAATTTGGATGTGGATCCCTCTCTGGTAGTGACTAGCTTGCTTCTGCATAGTGCTGTAGTCATATAGAGACCTGCTTTTCAAACGTAGCCTGTGGACTTGAATTCTTTTGCAATACAGATTAATTAAAATTGCATTTAAAAAAAAAAAAAAGCACCAAATCTGGTCCTATGGTAGCTCCTACGAGTCTCAGCTGTTATATCAACTCTCCTGATGTACCATGACTAGACCCTCCTGTCAGCTTCTATCCCAGTTACCCTAATGAATCCTGCTGCTCTTCTGACCCTCAGTGCATCATCTCAGAATATGGTTTAAGAGTTCACTCCAAGACTATCTTGCAGACTTTTCCTGTGTAGCTTTTCTAAAATGTGGTCCTTCCTAGCTGCCTACGTAACAGCTCTGTCTCATTGTTTCAGTGACTTGACAGCCTGGCCAGCTCTCCCCATACAATCACAAAGCATAAGGACCTTCAGGGGTCATCTCATGTTACCCTGCAGCAGCTTCCACAGTAACAGCAGATGTCTAACATGCACAAAGAAAAATCTGCAGCCTTCCTAGACAGTCTGTCCCATGCTTTGCTATCCTTACAGTTAGATAGATTTTCTTCCTAATGTTTTACTAAAGTCTCCATTGCTGTAGGTTAAATATTATCCTATCTAACATAAATATGGGAGCATATTCCTTTCTCATTTGCAGAAATCTTTCATGTGCCTGAAAACTGCGCTGGTCATTCTCTTTGTTCTCCTTGACATCTCTACAATTGGGCCCTATATTTTCTAAAGTGCATTCCATCTGATTGCTGTTTTCTGAGTTTAGTTGCAAGTTTCCCTAGATTAGAAAATATCTGTTTGTTCTGTCTGTGTGCATAGGCGCTTTAGATCCTATAAAAATAAATCTAAAAAGAAGGTAATATTATTAGACTCATAGCATGCAAGAGTAACAAGGACAAAAATAACTGTAGCAACATCTTATCTGTGTAAGGCCACTTCAATAAATAGGCTGGCACAGGGATAAATGAAAACAAAATCAAGGCTTTCATATGATATCCAGATGCATTGCCTCATTGCCAGGTATAAGAACCTTAAAAATAACATATCAGAGATCTGGTTGCAACATGACACAAGACTGACTGATGTTTTAATTAGTCTGGTGGACAACAGACTTGTTCCTACAGACCAGGAAGCCAATTATTTTTGCTTATAATAAACTCTTCAGATTTCACTATTAACATCTGCTCTTTAGCATTGGCACAGGCGCCAATACACAGCCAATTTTGTTAACACCCAAGTGTTAACAGAAGAGGGGTTTTATTTTAAAGTAAGGCTTCATTAGTCAACATTATAATGAAGAACAGTAATCTCAATTATGTGTTGTGTAACTGTGATTGCTTCATAAAGAAATTCAGAGATCATTAGTTGGTTTTCCTGATTCCTTCTGACTGGACTAATGTTTTTCTCTGAGATCTGAGCACAGGTTGTCACTACTAAACCAAACCAGAGTCTTGATCTCCTCTTAGCTTTCCTGTGTATCTAGCATGTAAAAATCAAACGTTTGCAGACAAAACAGTTTTCCCTGACTGAAACACTATTTCATATGAGCTACTTAACGATTACTACCCAGTGTCAGGCTCTCACTCCAAAGCAGATTCAGCACTTTGAAGATCTCAGATAGTCTTGTGTGTAGTGTGGAGTAAGAGAAAGGATCAAGAAAATTACTGTGACGCAATTGGCAGTATGCCCATCCCCTTCCTTGGGTGCCTGTAGTGGAAGTTAACCTTACATGCCTAGGCATGGGTTATAGCCAAACCTCTGCTTTGCCTTAATTGAACACAGTTCTTTTCAAATCCCTTTGGTGATGATAGTTCTACATTTTCTCTCCCACAAAGGACAGGCAACTTCTCCTGCCATTGCCTAGGGCTGTGTTTTACAAATTTTTGGTCCTGTAGACCTGCCAGTAGCCTTCAAATTTTCCATGGACTACACACTCATACAGTGGGAAAAATAATATTTGCTATTTAACATGGTTTAGCAGACCAGTCACATGCCTTGCAGAGCATGTGTCATCTGTTTGGTTCATGAGCTATCATCCACCCCCAGCCTCTCAGGACAGAGACCTGTGGGATTTACCCTGGACACTTGCATGTTCAGTTGTTGTGTAATTCTTGTTACTCCAGAGCAAGCTGCCCTTTTCAAGGTAAAGGTTTGGGTGACCTTTATTAGGGTGTGTATTTCTGCACCTCTCTTCTATTTGGGATTCCCCATCTTTCATCTTCTCTTCTTCCTTGTTTTGGGCCATACACCTGACCAACCTGTCATTCTAGTTCGGCTACATTAAACGAGACTCCTCCCTGAAACCATCAGGTGCAGTCCTCAGACCTGCTGGGTCCTGTGTATTTTAGCATGAGGCTTCCACCTGGCTCCATCGCTATCCACCTTTGCCTTATGCATTTACAATGCAGAACTGCGGTGTCTCTCCCACTCCATGCTGTGCCATGCAGGTATTGCTGGCCAGTGAATGCTCTCATCTGATAACATCTAGAATCAGTGAGTGAAGTCACAGCCTGGAAAAGATGCATGGACACAGCTCCTTTGTCTGGATTGCCCCCTATCCAAAGGGGCCCTCTGAGGTGCATGTGATCCACCAGGAGCACTTAGAGCTCCTCCTCATCCTGTGACTGTGTGCTAGCGGTGATGCAGATGAGACAGACTATGACATCCTCTCAGATTTGTAAAAATCAGATGTGTGACAGGTCTGACTAGGCTTAGAGGGGATGGGGGGCTGACAGGCAAACATATTTAGTCCCAAGCAGGTGACTCACTCAAACCCAAGCAAGTTAATGGAACGACCCTTGTTTTGCTCAGTTTCTCAGGAATTTGCTGTAGACACACCAAACCAAAGGGAAATGCCATTGAGCTACTCATTCCCCACTATAGCAGACAAGGCCTCAAAGAAAATGGGTTCACTGCATGGATTTTGGATATACTCAGACTAAACAACTGTCATAAAAGTCTCACTCATTTGTACATTTTAGAGCTGAGACAATGCATATTTAAACACATTTGCTCTATGTTTCCTGTTGTCTTCTGATCCTGGGCCCCTTGTGGAGTCAAGCCATTCACACCAGCAATGGCTGGTGTCAAATGCCACTGCATCACAACAGGAGCATTTGATCCCCACTTTGCACTGGGTAGTGCAAATGGGAGGGAAGTGCAAGAGGGAATGGGTAGTGGAGGAAAGAGCCCCTTGGGCTTTTGTATTGCTTCCGTGTTTTAATTCTGCTCTCTGCTGAAGGAACAAAACATTGGAATGTGTTCATATTAATGGGATGAACTGACTGACCTTCACCATGATCTCTGTGGTTCCCAGAGCTTGACGGGAAACTGTTTGAATCAGGAAAGATTTGGTGCCATGTAGTTGCTTCACAGGATGCAGCAAAAGCACACAAGGAATAAATACTACTGAAGAAGGAGGGTAAACTGTATTAGCAGAGATTCTCTTTGCTCTGGTTTATCTCAGTTGTACTACCTGTCTCAGGAAATGAGAACCACCCTGAAACTATCCCACTATCTAGAAAAATCACTTTTCCTGAAAGAGTTAAACTGATATGAAAGATATATGTGGATCAGGTTCTCTGTTGAGACTAGGCTGGTGAGGAATGTTGGTCTTTGGGATTCACATAAAAATACATGAGAAGAGAAACAGTACTCTGTGTCAGGGCTTTTTCTGCACAAGGTGAGTGAAGAGGCCTTGCTTGTGCAGGTGGTTTTCAGGCTTGAAAGCCATTGAGAAATGAAAACTTGTGTAGTCTAGATTGAGGATTATGCTCTTCCTCTGAAAAGCAGACAAGCAAAAACTTTCTTCTCTGGCTCTTTTCCTATCCGCTGGACTGGCAGGGAATGAAGGCAGGACCAGACTGGAGATAAAATGGAAGGGTGTTGTTAGGTTCTGTCACTAGCAACATGCCTGAACATCTTTTGCCTTGCACTTTTTCATGTAGAGTAGTGCAAAGGACTCAGGAAACAGCAAGTCTGTCAAACCAGAATGAAACATTTTTGCCTATTATTCATTGCAAAATAAGTCACTCTACAAAGGAACAAGACAACTAAGGTACAATACAAATTTCAAAAAATATATTGTTTTCTCTACCTTATCTTTCATTCTAGCATGGCATGAGAAATAACTGTGCTGCTTCTCAGTATGGTAACAGTGCTGGTGGAATTAGCCTTCAGTCTGGCACCCTCCTGCTTTCCTTCTTGGAACCGGATGCAGGGTCAAAGTCATCGCTGTTCAAAGAACAAAAGACAGGACAATAAGCGATTTATGTTATGGATACTTTTATAGTGCTTTCTCATCCCAATTCCTGACATCCCCACATGACTCACTCCACCTTCCCACTGTGAGTGCTCCTTGTCCTGGATGTGAAATTAAACAGTGGAAAGCACTTCACAGCATGAGGGATTTGCTCTTTGACTGCTCTCTCTTCCTTTTCTTAGGAAACATGTTTAGCTTGTGTTTAAAGGCTAACAGGTTTCACTTGCTCAACCTGCTTTTATTTATAAGCAAAACTGCTCTTGCAAAATGTGAATCATCAAAGCTTTGAGACTGAGAGGGTAAATGAGGTTACCCACTCCACTCCTTTGCCAGGGCAAGCTGGTACACCTCTGTCTATTTTGTGTCCGGTGCAGTAAATATTCCAAGCAATAGGATTTCTAGCTCATCTTTGGAAAACTTGTGGCTGAAGAAGCAAATGTTGACTTCTGTTACATTCCTCCAAGTCATAACTTTCCAGGTCCTGTTGCATGTGTATACACAAGACTTCAAATCAATGTAAGCATGAAGGAGGACAAAACAAATGGTACAACAAGCCACAGGCACTGTGTCAGGTGTAATGACATGGCTGAAAAGGCTGCTTTTTTCTCAAGTCTATGCTAGCCTTTCATCCACTTAGACCTTCCTGCCATTCCTCCATCTACAGCATCCATTGTAGTTTGTTAAAATTAGATCAGGCCTTTTTTGTTGCTCTGGTTTATCCATGATTCTTTTTTTTTTTCTTTTCTTTTTCTTTTAAATCAAATCTAACAAAGAAATCACCTTACTGGTACTCAGATCAAATTCTTCTCTTTGAGAAAGGACTGTCCATTTTTCACTTCCACCAATGAGGACTTGAACTTGCTTTTGTCCTGCTCTGTTTAAAATGCATCAGATTCCCTCTCTTACAATACAGCTGATTTAATCTCTTCCTTTTCCCCACTTAAGTCGTCTAGAAGCAATTGGAATGAATGTATACACCTCTTTGGTTTCGCAGTTTTGCCTCATTTTCTGATGTCTGCTAGATGGAAGGACAATTTTGTGTTTTCTTCTCTAGTGACAGCTTCAATTTATTTCATCTGCTGTGAGTGTGATTTGGGAATTTGCCATTTTTTTTCTTATTTAGCTGTCAGTCGCACTCTTTCCCCCATGGAAGAAATGTTGCCTTTTTCCTGTAACATTAGCTGTAATATAACTGAGATTTTTGCATACTGAAGCTGTGTTACATCTTCATTTGGGCTCACTACAAAAACCCAGTTAGCTCCTTTTATATGACTTAATTCAACCAAATTCTTATGTCTAGAGATAAACTATACTGTTAAATCAGGATAATCTGAATGACCTTATACATATGCTTAAACTTAAATGTACAGGCCAAAATCATTGCAGGTTTGAGACTATGCATTGTAGTGACAATGAGCAGTTGAAAAGACAAGAAATACCAGCTTCATTCCAAATTTTGCTCATCCCAAGGACTTTTCACATAAGTGGGTCACCACAAATTAGAATTCACAATCCCTGATTTTAACTTGAGTATATTCAAAAGACTCTGAACAACAAAATGAACTTCAGACATCCTGGGCCATGGCAATGTATAAAGCTGCTTTCATGAGACAATATGGGGTGAGGTTTATTAAACTGTGTCTTCTTACTGCGTTCTGGAGCAGTTAGGTGCTCTCAGAAGGTCTGCAAGGATTTTTTAGCTTTTTTGTGTGTGTGTGTGTGGTTTATGGAAATAAAAATCTATTGACTGGGATCACAGAAACATGTACAGCTTTCGCCACACTCACTGCATCTTGGTTTGCATGGGAAAGTTAGCAGCAGCTCTCACATACAGAGTTGCACTGTATGGGAATATATGCTATTAAATGTAATCTTAGTGTGTTTTAAAGCAATTTGCACTAAGAAAATACAGTGCTGCAGTAACTTAAGAAATATATGTGTGCAGTAAAGTTTTAATGTACTCTTATAGTGCCTTCAGAGAGCGAGAGTCTGTAGTTCTGTTGATATGTGAGAAGTATAACTCATATTTAAAAAGCTTATGTCCCTTTCTAGCCATGCTGTATTCCATAGTATCCTGTAGTCATAGATGGATTAGTGTTTGATCTCACTCTGTTTTGTAGGTGGCACTGACAATCTGTGCTCTAGATTTGTATGGTGCCTGGAGGGCCTCTCTCATTTTATTCATTTGAGTTTCCCACTAAGTTCTGGTTCAAGCTACAAGCCTGCAAAGCAAAGCAATTTGTAACTTAGACTAACTGCAGAACTGATGTTCCACAACAGGAGCCCAGAAGGTGGTGAACATATACTGAAGTCCTGTAATTAAAAGAAGAGCAAGGAAATAAATCTGACATTAAAAAGAAAAGGTACAAATGTGGAATTTCTTTTAGTGCTGTTGGTTTTCTTCCACAAAAGGGAACTGTCACACAGCTAAAACAGAACTGTTCAGGAACAATTAATTCCACAGCAAGATATATCTTCTATCTGCACACGTATGAGATATGAGGTTAGAAACACTGCCTCTGTCTGCTTTGTAACAGATTTGGATAGAACCATGATATTAATTGAAAAGGTGACTAAATACATGTATGTAAGTACATATATACACATATGTATACATATCTAAGTACATATATACACATATGTATGCATATCAGTGAGCACAGATGTGTGAGTGTGAATTTATAAGTGTATATGAATTAGATATGTCCTGATATATACGTTTATATAGTTAGGTAATATTAACTTGTGTGTGCTCATATATACATAAGAAATCCAAATACATAATTGCATATTTTGTATTCTCCATGTGGACATCTGAATGCCTCTTTTCCAAGACAGTGTCAGTTAAAATGATAAGGGTTGGATCCTCCTCTGTTGGAAACAGCAGCCATCCTTCAGTGCTGACTTTGATATCCTAGAGCAAATGGGGTGTTGTATCAACAGAGGCAGAGCTCCAAGTATTGCAGTACAGAACAAGCAGGGATAGCACCATTTTTAGTTATGCACTTGCTTACTAAAACTATGTCCACTTCTGTAAAACAAAAAAAAAACAAAAAAGTACCATCCAGGCAATCTGTCCATTGCTCCAACAATCGGTGGCAGCTCAGAGCAGACATAGCTCCTCCAATGTGCTCACAGAGTTGAGCAAAAGCTACATGGAAGTTGTGGGCCTCCATTCAATATTTCACCCTGCGTAGTTGCCCAAACCAGTTTAGTCCTTCCTGGAAGAATTTCCACCCTTGCAGAGAAAGTACCGCTTCTAAAAATCCCACATCTTCTCCTTGCCTTCCTTCTCACTGGGCGAGCACTTCCAAGAGTCTTCCAAAGTGCAGAGTCCTGGCCCCATCTCCTGACCGGTTAGTCAAGATGTATTTGCCAGGTTTGCTCAATTGTACACGATGGAGCTGCGTCAGAAGCTGATAGCAACACTTACATGGAGTTTCATCTACATCTACATAAGCAAAGGTTTATATCTGAGTTTGCAAGGCTGGGAGAACTAGAGGAAATATTCTCTGTAACACAGACTAGTTTTTTTTGGCCCAACAGCAAACTGGCAATACAGCAACAGCATAGATGCAACCAGGAGCTATCAAAGGATTAGCAATAGCTTACATGCAGCCTCAAACTCCCTGCACACGTACAAGCCCTGGCTGCAGGAGATAGCATTAGCAATATTTGTCATTTTAGAATGGTCTTGCAGGCATGACAGAGATTCTTACTAGTAGATACAGATGGTGTGTGATGTGCTTTTTGACATTACTAGAGCGAACAGAGTGGCCAAAGGGCCTCATTTTCTGAAGCACTGCCATTAATCTCCCAACTGTAAGCACCCATCTAATGTTTAATCTCTCAGCTTGTGTTGCTCCATAAGGGTGAACTCACTTCTCAAATCATTCAACTTGGCTTAGCTCCATTTAGATTCTGGGCGAGAATTAGAATATTGGAAGGGGCGCCTAGTTGCTTTAATAATTCAACAGAAAAGGATTTTCTTCTCCTATGACAAAGTAGGTTTCAGGACAAACTAAATGGTGTGTTTAAAAACTAAAGCCAAAGGAAGGAAAGCCAGTCGGGTGAAATTCTCAAACTCTGGAAGATAAATCTAGGCTCTGAAGGTGAGCAGAAATAGCTGCAATCTCTGCAATAGATGGCCATTATGGTAATTACATGAATAAGAATGCAGAATAACCATGCTCTGCTAAATACTGAATTCTTAACAATAGGCCAAAATCCATCAAATCAGTGGGAGATTTTCTATCTAAGGCAGAGCACCTCATATCTGCCTTATCACCACTAGCTATGAACAGGAATTAAACTTCAAGCCTGCACTGGCAACAGAGAGATCGTCGGGAAGTCTGCACTGACATATGCTGATATGTGAAATCAGATGTCTTGAGAGTCCAAGGAACAGTGAATTCTTTACACTGGATCTGTCTCCCCTGTTAGAAGTGAGTTTCATTTCATCAGATAACCTTGGGAGAGAGAATCCTGGGGGATATATTTAATCAGTTGTCATGAGTGTTCAAGAAAGGTAAAACTATACAGAAGACAGAAAATAATGGCCTTTTAATAGGTCTCTAACATATAACCTCCAGCATCAGCTCCACTGAGCTAGGAGGGCTCAGTGTGGCTCCACTCAGAGCTTCAGGCCTTTAGGGCCACAAACTGCTCCATTACCATGGGACTGGGAGGGCAGGGAGGAAGTGAGCTGGGCCGGTCACTGTTCTTTCCCAGGAAAAGTCCAGCTCTTCTGTTAATATCTTTATTTTCAGTTATTCAGTAAACCTTCTTTGCCCCTTTGATGCCTGCTTTTGGGAAAAATGAAAGCAGAAGTGGCTTTCTCTTTTGATCCAGACCATTTGTGGCTCTCAATAAATAAGCCCTTCTACCTGTGACAAATATGTAAAAAGGCTATTATGGAAGAACAAGTCGAGGTGAGATCGCATGCCCTGGTTTAATTGCTTCTACAGCTTTGTAAAGGTGTCTTTACAATTACAAAACTTGTTTTTAAAGCAGGACAGTAGCAGAGAGGAAGAACTCTCCAGCCTGTTTTCAGGAAACAGATGGAGGGCTTGGCTCATAATATACCCCTTGATAAATTGCACAGGATACTCCTTAACACTTGGTTCATAGACTGCATTAGTTTTGACAGCTCATCCTTTCCAGCAAATATGCAGTGCTTAGCATCCCTGCTCTGCTTTACTCTAGACCCCTTCCTAAAGTGGGGGGAAAGCCAAGGAGAGCTGGCAGCAAGCTCCTGACCACCAGGAAGGTGTCTGTTCCCATTACTGCTGTGCGATCCAAGATCGCATAAACTCTCCTTACTCAAGGAAATCAGGGAGCAGGCATTTTGTCTGATCCATGCAGCAAGGGCCAGGAGGTCTGTAGCACACACTTCCACCTCAAACTAAGCTAGATGGTTTCTTCCTGTGGCTATGGAGGATGATAATATCCCTTATCGTAGTAGAGGGTGGAAAAACTTTTGAGATAGACAAGAGGTTATTGTTCTTAAGGCTGCATAAGAGGCTCAAATTACATCTAATTACACCTGAGCCCCTGTAAACTATGCACTATCAGTGTAATGGGACAAGACAGCACCTGCCCTCAAGAGTTCGTAGTATTTGTGGTGTTTGGAGGCTGGGGGGGAGAAAGACTGTTCTCCTGCTCCTGGCGAATGGGGGCACACGGATCTGCAGGGACGAGGCACAGCAAGTCCCAGGGCTTGGTTTCCTGGTCTGCTCTACTGGAGCTCATACAAAGTGTGAATGACTTACTTCTATTCGACTCTGATTTCTGTTTCCTTTCGTTGGAGACTTGGGCACGGGAGAATGGTGCAGGGCTTCTGCCTCTCCCGGGAGCAGGGCATGGCTGTGGGTGCGCCTGGCCTGGGAAACCAAAGCGCTCCTAGGTCCTCCCTGCTCTATAGAAATACCAGAGAGACAAGGGAGCTGCCTCTCAGAAAGCCCTCACAGGGCTGGGATGTGAACCCAGCTTGCCCAGGGTCTTTTTCCATGGTGCCTCTGGGTGTTCCCCGTGATTGTTAGGAGTGTGTCCATTACACCTTTTCTGTCCCCTCTTGACAGGTATTTAAAAATATTCAGATCTAAAGTAGAAGTGACGTACTCTCATCCCATCATCAGGATATATAAGATTTTCTACCCCTAATTTAGAATTATTTGTTGTGAAACTTTAATAAAATACCATGCTGGATTTTTTTTTTTTTTTTTTGGTCTTAATGTGATGCCAAGCACAACTGAGGGAAATAAGACATGAACTCAAAGGAAAAGTTCAGAGGGTAAGAGCAGCTTTTAAGCCTTAGAAAATGCTGTGAAAAGGAAACAAAGCAGGAATTGTCAAACATGTAGGAAATAATTTTTACTTCAGATTCATTGGAGACATTGGAATTGCTCCAAGGGAGAGACAGTCCATTAAATCACATAAGAGTAGCTGCACTGAGTCAAATCAAAAGACCATCAAGACATTATCCTGTCTTTACCAGTTATCAGTAGCGGTGCTGAAGAAGGATACAAAAAAGAGGACAAGAAGAACGTAGAAATGATAGATTAGGGTTTATAACCTCTAATAATCTGTATTCTGGGGACTCCTGGAGCTGGCCATTGCATTCAGGCTACTCTCCTGAGGTAGAGTTCACCTTTTCCTAATAAGTCTACTGTTCATAATCTCTTTTGATGAGATTTATATTTGGCGCTCCTACCAGCCTATGGCAATGAATCTGGTCACAGGCTGTGTGAAACTGCATTCCCTTCGATTTGCCTGAAATGTTCCACCTGATCATCTAATTCAGTGTCCCCGGCACCTGGCTCCTCCTCCTCCTATGCAGTTAACAATTGTAAACTTTTTGGCTTATCTGAAAAGCCGCATGAGGTTAGATTTGAATCCATTCTTTTTTTTTTTTTTTTTTTTTTTTTTCCAAACTGCAAAATTCCAGACCATTTAGACTCTTCCTAATTGGAAGGTTGGTGTCTTTCTTTGTTATCTTTCTCTATGCCTTTTCTATAGTTCGAATGTGAGGTCCTCAGAAATAATAAGTCCGGATTTAATCCACATAAAACACCTTGTAGTTAAGTGTTACCTTCTTTTGACCTGACTGACATTACAGACAGTCAGGATGAAAGTTTAAGATTCAGAATTATTACGGGTAGAATTTATGCAAATACATACAGTTTCTGCATTTCAGATTGGAAAAAATAAAATTTTGCCATCTCTCAATGCAGCAGCCCAGTGACTTTGCTTTGTTCAAGGATGGACAGACCAGGATTAATAGGAAGAGATATTTTAATTAAAACTGAGCACAGGGAAAGGAGTGAAGTGTTTGGATTTGCTTTATGGCCAAAGATGCAAAGCAGGTGGGAATACCCTGCACTGACTCGAGCTGTTTTGCACAGCAGTGTCCAAAGATATTAGCACTAAAGAGTCCTTTTATTTTTCTAGCCATGCCTCAGTAGTCAGGAGAACTTATTCAGTGGGCCTGAAGCCAAAAGGCCCAACCGTCTGACTTTCCAAGGCTGATGTTTACTGTCCCTTGTATCACAAAGCTGCTGTCTGGAGAGCAGCTGGCCTGAGGTGTCTGGAACAATCCCAGCCACAGTTTCATAAGAAACCCTTTCTACGTCTCCGCTTTCCCACAAAGGCTCATATTTCATGATTGCTGGTGGGCAGGACACTGATGAAATGCATAGTTGATCTGAAAACATGAAAAGACGCAAACTTAAAAAATATACCAGTCATGGTTAGGCCTGTGAAATAAATAACACACATAGTCATTGTGCAAGGAGGAACAACAAACTCACTGCCCCCTCAACCAGCTGGTTTCCTGTCTGTGGTGTAATGGGTGGGAGTCTGGGTGGTAAATTTACACCTCACTAAAAGCTAGATTATAAATTCATTGTCCTTTCCCTCCTCCCCACTTCCCACATATTCATCAGAATTAAGAGTTGGATTGTACCAGAATCGTTTTAACTACACACATGTATTTTTGAAACACCTAAGAATTTGCCTAAGAACTAGGAATTTTGAAACAGAATCCCCCTTTTAGTCAGAAATTGGATGAAATAAAGAGGTGTCAGCTTCAACACCATGAACACTGTGAACTCTAACTCTCTCCCGGTGGTCCTTTCCAGTTCAGGTGAAGGAGATCAAGAGTGAGACCAACACCTTGCTAGCTTCCAATTCCTGTGCAGAAATACAGGATTTGGATCCCCCAGGCTGTCATCCTGGCAGGAAAAACTCCTGCCCAAAACCAAACTGAAAGGCAGTGAAAGCTGGTGAGTCAGTAATTGCTCATCCCAGCCAACATCAGCTACATGGTGCGGTCTCTGAACGCAGACCCGTGCCACCTCCTTTGCCCCTAGACCAATGGCTGGGAAACTCCTGGCTGCCTCCAGGCTGCTGGGTGGCCCTTCTACTTGACTGTGATAGCCACTAGCCTACAGTCTCCTCTAATCCACACCTTCCTGCCTTTTTTCTGGGGATTAGTGTTGCAGCTGCCCCTTCTGTTCATAACATGTTGGTTATGAGGCTTGAAGGTCACTTGTGCTCAGTGGTATCTTCATGCTGACCTGAAGCAAAGCAGACTACAAAGGTGGTTTCAAAAGAATGATTCTGGGTGAAGAGTAGCTTCTTTCCCACTGACTCTTCTCCCAGACTTACAGCCTGTGCCAGCAAAAAGAAAATTATTGCGTTTGAGTCGCAGGTGTATAAAAGCCAGTTTATTTGTTGGAAAGCCCCACCTTGCTATGATCAACACAAAAATCTTTCAATGCCTGGGAGCCACAGATTGCCTAATACCTTCCTTGGAGAGTTAACAGAAGGCAAAGAGGCTGGTCCTGTTTGCCCTTTGCTAGGTTGGGGTTGGCGCAGACAGAGTACAGAGATGTTGAGTATTCTGGCTTATATCCTTCTTGTTATATATGAGGCAGGCTCAGTTTTGGATCTATATCTGGGCTGCTTGTGAGCCACCCTCACTTGCAATCCATCTAGTAGATAAGAAATGGATTTTAGCATAAATAAGATCAGGACCCAATTTTTAAGAAGGATTTCCTTAAAGCTTTCCAGAACATTTCACAGATACTAGGGCATAACTCAAGTGAGGAAAAGAAAACGTGCTAGAACTCCAGCTGCCCAGGACTAGCTTGGCTACCTACCTGAATATTCCTGTGAATTTTAATGACGAGACAATTGTCAACAGTGCTGCTCTTCGGAAATAAACAGAGGCAACAGATGGACTCTAAATCGGTATTTGTTTCAGTGGTCAGAGGGCAGTTATATATATGATTCATGACAGATATGTTTATCTACTGAGAACTTATATGAGTACCTAAAACATTTGTCTCAGTTGATAAGTTCCCTGGGGATGATTAGTATAAAGGGAAATCAAACACACTATTTTTATTCCTATCTGAGAACTTGCATTTTCCACATAAAGAGGGGTGAAGCCGCCGCTGCTCTGCAACCTTCTCTCTTCCCGGAGACAGAAGGAAAGTATAGTTTCTTTTAATCGAGTAAACCATTGTCAACACACAGCCCAGAAGTCTCCAGCTACTCTGGCAAGCAGCCAAATGAACAAGATGATTGTTCCATTTTGAGCCTCAAGTGTCACTGAAGTGTAGCATATTAGCAAGAAGAGCTTTGGATGGAAAATATACCTAGAAATGTGACTCAGCAAGCTGGGGAACAGCAGTCCCTCTGTCTCTCTTTCTTCTCATTTTCACAGCCTGGGAAAGTCTCTCTTTCTAATGTGCCTCATCTTACCAGTGAATTTGTTCTCTGAACAACCTTCCTAATTATATCACATACAGACCTGTGCTTGCCATCACTGGTAACCACACAGCCACCTTGTGTCTAGTTGGTGAATACTAAAGCTTCTGCTTCTGTGGGAAGTGCCATTAGGGAAATATTACACTACTTTTGCTTTCTTTAATATCATAAGGGCTTTTATTGTTCTTGGAGCAAAGCGGATCATAGATATCTGCTTTTACTCTTTATATCACTCCAGCCCACCCATCTGTTCTCTTCCTCTGAGGTGGAGATAAAGGAGATGATAGTTTGGCATCAGGCAAGTCAGCGCTTCACAGATTGGCACCGGCTCATCTCCACTTTCAGGATTCTTGTCCCTCTGCCGTCTTCAGATCTATCCTACCCTATCTGACCCAACCCGACCTACCCTACCCCTACCCCTACCTTACCCTATCCTCTCCTATCCTTTTCCTAGTCTAATTTATCCTGCTTTTTACCCTTGCCTGGATATCAGGTCAGATGACAGTACTTCTTTTTTAGACATTGTAAAACAGATATTCTCTAGACATATTCCTGATGGCAAAAAACCTCCTCTTTTTCCCAGCCTCCTGACTAAGGCCTCATCTGGAGGATTTTCACCCACCACAGGGGTACAGAGTCCCATCTGGTGTGCTGCTGATTCAGTGGTATTTTAAACAGGAGCCTTGCCACCCATTGCCAACTGTTTTATGGATTACATACACAGGAATTGCCATGCCAGAAGAGGCCACTGGTCCATCTAGTGGCTAATGAAAGATTTTTTAGAGAAAGACATAAAAGTCTTCTAATTAATCCAATTAGTCAATATTATACCAGTGGGAGAAATTTCTCCCTGACCTCAGCTGGTTATCAGATTATATGCCCTGAAGCATGAAGATTGATAGGCTATGCCATTTCAGGGAATCTGGGGTAACTGCAGAGGCCCTGTTTATTCATATTAGTGTGTAGGAATAAATTCAGCTCAGATATGAGAAAGTGCAACTCCACTAGCTTCAGTGGTGCCATATTAGTAGTGAATCTCATAAATCTATTGATTAAACATGTTTCTGTGAACATGGGAGAATAATGTCAATTTTGTATTTTCTGCCCACACTAAAAAATATACAGTTCTGTTCCTACAGAAGAAAGCTACACTGCTATAATCTTAAAGAGAATTTTTCAATATGGGCACAGGGAATTAAGAAAACAAAACCCAACAGCTGGCATTTACTGAGGCAGACTTTACACAGGAGCAAGATCAATCTTAAGAAAATAAACCTCAAATGCCTACTATAATATTGATATGTACCTCAGACCTCAGTGTTTTTAATGCATTTTTAATGAAGAAGCACTTTACAGAAACACAGTGTGCCCTTCAAAATATTGTCATGATACAGTCTTCTAAATTTACCTGGCTCTAAAAAGTAATAGAGTGGCAATGAAATCAGGTATAATTTGCCTCTAAAACCCCAATATTTTTTTAGGAAAGTGACTTTATCTATGAGAAAGGAGAGAAAATAGAGAGCAAGGGCATGTGTGTGTGTATGCAACTGGTATCAACCTGTTGTGCTGTTATGACAAGAGGCTGCTGAGAGCTGTATGCAGAGACCAGTCTCTGATGAATTCAACCAGTCCTCTTTGTGTTGCTCAGAGTGACTCACTGACTGGTGAGTGGGAACATAACTCATCCTCCTGATTTCTCCTGTTTTTTTTTTTTGTTTTTCCCTACAATTGTTTCTTTGAGTATTCGGTGACTGGAACGTCAAGTCTGTTACTGGTCACCTAGATCATCTAAATCATGTTTTTACTCCCTTATGGGGATTTCCCCAAAGCATCCAGGAGCTTCCAGGGGAAGCACATGTACAATATGTGCTGTTATTTTGGGAGAATGTCCATTTCTGAAAATTGTCTGTAGTGTGTTTTTTTTTTTCACATGACTGGTGCATTCATTTTTTAAAAGAGGAGGAGGAGGAGAGGCAACAGGAGAGGTGCTATATGAATTAGAAGACAAAAAGTTTGCTGTAGAAGCTACCACTCATGCAATGAATAGTCAAATGTTGTTAATATCTGGTGAACAACTGCATACACTATTCCTAAGAATAACACAATAACACTTAATTCCGATTTCCCCATGTCCTTCATTCCCTGCTATGTCACTGTGTTTCGATGTTTTTCTGCAGCCATCCCTCCAGTCTTCACGGAGGGCTAAAGTGACAAATTTATTAGGACCATTTTAAGGCTGTTTGTGGAGTTTCAGATGGTCATTTGCATTTGTGCCAGGCGGATGTACAGGGTAGATATTCACATCATCTGACATCAGCACATAGGAGCGTAACCCCTTTGCTTGCTCGTGAAGAAGCTTCTCCGGATCCCAGCTCCAAGGCCGGATTGCAAATGCATGGGGCAGTACACCATGGACTCCACTGGCCATCCCGACCGGGGCCTGTTCACAGGACACTTCTGCAGTCTTCTGCCTTGGATTGCCTTTCTGTTAGGGGGCTGAAAGGAGCAATTTCGTGTACTATGGACCAGAACACGTCTGGGGTGTGTACCCAGATGAAGGACTTGGAAGGGCACCCAGAGAGAGTAATGTAGATATAACTGTAGAGCATCTAAGCCCTTTCTGAAGTGCCATCTGGACTAGACTGTCTCTCTGATCTGTACAGCAAATTAAGTCTAAGAACTCTAGTTAAGTGGTAACAAACCTCCATAATATGCCCATGGAGACAAGTAGGGCATTGACTTGCTGGAGTTTTGGGCATACTTTCCATTGGTGTCATGCTGGGATTAATAATCAATGTCTGGGATGCTCTTCCAGCTTATGACTCAGCTGTGCTGAACCCTCCCAAGCTAAAAATTGGATGAACTATAGAAACGTGGACTGAAAATCAAAGATGTTACAGAATGGTGTCTATCCTCCTTCACCCAAGCATTCATCTTCATATGCTTTCTGAATATGTCAAAGTGCTTTGGCACACGTTCTCCTGAAATGTTTGTTTCAGCTCTGGGAGTTAATGAAAACACATCAGATGCAATATCATATTGACATTTAGATGCATACTTTCTCCATTAGTAATTCTTCTCTATTCATTTTCATGAATATAAAAGTGTAAGAGTTGAGTCTTGGTTTCTCATTTACTTATTGCCTATTCCAAGTATAAAGATTTCTGTAAGGCACAAATTCAGCAAATGAATCCTCAGTAGAATTTCAACGAGGCTACTGAGTGACCCCAGACATGATTTGTCCCACTGCATCTCCTTAGTCTTTTTGCCTGTTTACAAAGGATTTGGCTGAAAAAGCCCTTGGCTTGAGTATGTCTAAACATCAGTTTATTTTTACTTAATCGGGTCCTGTAGGACTCTTAAGAATTGCAGGCACCAGACAGCTGTGTTTAGCCTTGTCTGTTACTGTAACGTTAAGGAAACGTATCATAACTGGCAAGCCTTCTAAAAACATGAGTGCTCATGGATTACAAAAGGAGAAAACATTCAGATTAAAATAAACTGTTACCAGACGAAAAGACACACACCCTTTCCCCTATTACTTCTTAAAAAACAGGGAGTTTGCTTTGATCAGACTTGAAGGTGAGAGCAGATCTTCTGGAAGTTATCTTCAAGCTAAGAAAATAATGATAAGCAAGGGAGGAAATGGAATCAAGATATGGCATGTTTGTAAAAAGACAAAGATCTGGTCATTGTAACAATCTCCTTCAAGATCTCCCAGAGAGGACATCAGAAAAAAGAACCTAGCTGAGGCCTAAACAGAGTTCCCATTCTTGCACAGCTGGTCTATTTGTGTGTCTTTAGGATTGTATAGAAGGAGGATATATGGAGAAAGAGAGTAACTTAGCCACCTTTAGTTTTTTGTTTTTGTGGTTTTTTTTTGTTTTGTTTTGTTCCAAAGTGTACACATCGTGTGCAAAATAAGAAAGAAAACAGACGAATAAAAATAAAAACAAACAACAACAACAACAAATGCACTGTCTCACAGCGGTAAATAAACTACTGGTCTCTACTGAGGAGCTGAAATAATGAGCTTCCCAAGGGAACATTTCATGCTATGCAAAACTGGCTACAACAAAAAAAAAAAAAAAAAAAAAAAAGGAAAGATCATGGAGAATCTGGGCCCACTAGGTCAAAATTACACCAGCGTGAATCACTGTACTGGGTCAGATTCAGCAGTCCACTCTGCTGAAGTAAGGCTGCTCTCAACTCAGCTTCACCAGCCAGCTGATGGAGGATTTGTGCTAAACGTCTGGAACACCCCAGCAAAAACAAGCCTTTGATTTTCATGGCGAGATTCCAGGCTTAAAATTGAGTGAGTGAGAAGAGAACTTGCAGCTTGGGAATTTGCCTGCTGCCAGTGGGGAGGTGGAAACCTCTGCTTGCTGCAGGAGGAGCTGCCAGATACGGCGCAGGAGAGGGAGGCACCTCCTGAAAGTGATTCACCCCCTCCTTAAAAAAGCACCTGAGAGGGGTAGCATGAATCACCCTTGAGGAGTCCCTCCCTCTTTCCATTGACTGTGAGGGAAGCATAAGCAACTCCTTTGACTGTTTGAACTGTTTTTTGCATCCTTAAATATGAGTAGGGTGGAACAACTCAAGGAAAATTGTTCATTGCTCCTGTAGGGGCCAGGACCGCTGTGCACTTTCGGTCAGGACTTCTCCACCAGGCTGTATTTAGAATGAGGGAGCCCAACAGCAAAAACTGGATTTGTGCATGCAGTTATCTTGTTTGTCTGGATTTTGAGTATCAGGAAACTGCTTGACAGGGCATTGAGAGGAAGGTACAAACAGTTTTCTATCTGGTGTTTCTCTGACAGTGAAGATTTTTAACTTGAAAATCCAGCGTAGCTAAAAGTCACACAGAGAAAGTCAGAAGTGATCATGGCTCTGAAAGAAATCCAAGACTCTTACGCTCTTCATCAGCAAGGACTTCCGCTTAACAAATGACTTCCACAGTGTGGTTTTGTCCTAGCTAACTGGGTTACACTTAATGTGTGAGGTGTAACATTGATAAGAGCTATGAAAAGTAGACGGTAAAATGGCTTTCTCTTTGAAGCTGTTGTGAATGTGCTCAGATCTTACATGGTTTATTCAAGATGAAGAAGAGAAAAAAAAACGTCAGGAAAAAAAAGGGGCATGCCTTGCATACCAGCTCAGACCATCTTGGTTTTGCATGCTGCTGGCCGGTAGCGGCTACTGACACAGTTCTAAAATGATATCAGGGGAAAACATTCCTGCAGATAATCTGAAGTGTGTCCTGGGCCCCGGGACTCATTTGAATGCCGGTAGTGTTCAGGAGATGTCATGGCCCTGTGCAAGCTCACAGTGTATTGGATCTGATGCCTGTCTGTATCTCTGAGTTAGTAGCTGACTGTAAATCATTTCCAATACTGTTATACTGTTGCAGTGCTGACTTTCTCAAATTTTAGAGAGTGTCTTGTAGCTTCTGTGTCTTAGCTCTTGGATCTTGGGACAAGGGAAAGAGGAATATTTTGATGATGACTTTTACGTGCTCTTTGAATGTTACACTGACCTTTGAATGTGCTTTCCTTGACCTGACAACAGAGTTGTTTTCCCTCATTCCTGATTTCTCCCAAGCTTTTCACTACCAAGGATGGTGGGAGAAGGAAACCACTGTGGGTTTCCTTCAGTGGGGTTCTTTGCCTAGCCAAGGACCTCTGCTTGGAAACCAGCACAGTCCTCAGTGCCCTTCATAACAAAATGGCCTAAGAAGATGTCTTTCCACAGCTCTTTCCACAGCTTTCCTGCTGGAGCTGGGCTGCCTCTTCCCCCTCACATTGCTACTGCCTTGCCCTTCACACCTGCCTCCTTCCCATCCTTGCCCCAGGCCGCTCCAACGGCAGCTCAGGTAGGACCAGCTCTCCCCATCCAGGTGCAAAGTGGCTGCCGTTTCCTCGCCTTTCCTAGCCAGGCATCCCACCCACATCCAACTGCCACTAAGCAAAGCAGCACGAAGCCAGTGGATTTGCATACATCTGTGCAAACTTGCTGTGAGGTCTGAGTGGCTGCGTTTCACTGCGGGCTTGGGGTGTGTGTGAAGCCAGACAATGATGGATTTCAGCAAGTGTGTGAAAGTGCTGCCTTCAGACACTACGGCTTGCCAGGATGGACATTTCTCTGGCTATTTATTTATTATATTCACAGGTACCCAATCACTACTTTGCTAAGCTTATTGTCAATCCTTTGCTGCTTTTGGCATCGGTGGATACCAAAGAGGAAGGGCTGAGGTTACTGGAATATTTTAATCTAAAGAAGAAAACACTAAGTGGGAAAAAGATGTTATAATAGTAGTTTTCATAGAAAGAAAGAAAGAAGGAAAGAAAGAAGGAAAGAAAGAAGGAAAGAAAGAAGGAAAGAAAGAAGGAAAGAAGGAAAGAAAGAAGGAAAGAAGGAAAGAAAGAAGGAAAGAAGGAAAGAAAGAAGGAAAGAAGGAAAGAAGGAAAGAAG
>VZSV01000044.1:4168381-4237055 GCA_013398735.1 Nothocercus julius | reverse complement strand
AGGAAGGAAGGAAGGAAGGAAGGAAGGAAGGAAGGAAGGAAAGATTGCTGCCCCAGGGAAGGACATGCTCCATGGACGGCAGAACAAAATGGAAGGGGCCTTAATCATTATGAGAGAGAGATTTCATTTAGCTACTAGGGAAATATTTTTCAAGGTAAAAATAGCAAAGCCATGGAATATGTTGGCAGGGATAACTGCATAACCTCCATCAGGGTATCAGAACAGGAAATGGGGGAGGTCCAGGACAGTGTAGACCAGTATTGGACACTGTTGATCTACCGTAGAATAGGCAAATGGACCAGATGACCTCCCAAGGTCTCTTCTATCCCTGTTTTCTCTCACCCTTATTTATAATTCTTGTTATTTATATTCCAGTAGCAGACAGAAACCCCATTCAACACTATTGGGCATACTGTATGATGATATATAGAGGAGAACCTAAAGCTACCAGGGATGGTTCTTGGCGAACTGGGTGCAGTAAAGGGTTTCCCAAAACTACCCAATGTCAAGGCTATGAGGAGAATTCTGTTTCTGGAGCCACAATTCAGTGGCTGTATGATCAGAACCTGGCCAAAAATTTTACCCTCCCACACTGCCCGTTGGTCAGAAATTTGGAGAGTTTTGCATTGCTTTCAAATTTACTGTATATTTTGCATGTCCTATTAGGAGGTGGTGGTTTGCTACAGAATTCCCCATCCTGCCTTTCAGGGGCTAAGGTAATGCCTTGAGGTTCTTCAAACCACATATCAAACCCGTAGCACACAAAGGTTTGCTCAGATATCCCTGATGTCAGGCATCCAAGTGATGTTTTTCAGCAGAGAATCCCAAGGGCTGAAACAGACATCAGACTGGTTTGGTGAAACTCTGCAGTTTTCCATTCATCCTTCTTCACTCTTTACCATGGAAGAAGAACTGGCCAGCTTGTCTGTGAGATGACAACCTAAAATTTGTAGGATATTGGTTTCACTTTGAAGGGGCTGCCAAAGAAGCAACATGCAGCGGCAGCTGTAAAATAACCGAAGCCACTCTATTAGCATGGTGTGCTGAGCTGGGAAGGTTTAACAAAATAGGGAAAAAAGTATTTCTGTTAACAATTTGATCTTGATTTTTTGAAATTCAAGTGATAGTTTAAGGGGCTCCACAGTCTCAGCTAGAGCTGTCACATTTGACACTAGTCTGTGGATCACAAAAAGCAAGCACAGACTTGCATGCATGGAGGCACCCAGGTTTGCACTGGGTCATTCCCTGTCAGCAGCATGGTATTATCTCATCCTTACCAGTGCTGGGGTCAGGAGAAGGTGGCGGGGCTGGTAGGAAAGGTGAAGCAGGAAAGCAGCCTTGCATCTTTGTAACTCCCTATTCTCAAGACTCTGTGTTAGCAGGACAGCAGTTAACAGTAAGTCGGCTCCTGACCACGCTGGAGAGCCTCAGTGCTGGCCCTGTAGCTCTGTGTCTCCCTCTACCACCCAACACAACATGCTGAGCCTCCCAAAACCATCAGGATGGGCTCTGCCAAATCGCCTGCAAGTCAGCACACAAATCAGCCTGACAGCATCTCGAGGTACCTCAGCTCCTGTGAGTTTTTTTTTGTTTACAACATCAAGGAGCAATGCTGAGCTTCTGCAGAGGATGGAGAAGAGGGCAGCTTTTCTCTGTCCTTTCTCATTTTTTGGAGATATCAGAACAGCCTTTCACAGTGCTGGTTTAATTGCCTTCTTTGCAAAGCCAGCAAAGCTGCCTAATCAAGGAGTCATGTCAACCGGTTTTTATCCCCTCTTTTTCTTTTTTTTTTTCTCCTTTCTTTCTTTCTAGGAATTTATCTGACTCACTAAGCATGCAGTACGGTCATGTGCTGCCTGCTGAAGTCTGGCTCGTTTCTCTTCCTCCACTGCAGCGCACAGCCCTGCACTCCCTCCTCACTGTGAAGCCGCAATACCGAGCTGGTCCTCAGTTATTTCACCATAGCCCTGCCAGCTGTGCCACAGCTTTCTTGCAGGGCCACCCTCTCTCCTCAGCTCACGGCTATGAGCCTACTGCTTCGAGTCTGGCTGCTCTTCAGGAAGCCCAGGATGGCTGGCACGAACTCTTTCCTATGATGATTGATGTTTCCACTTTAGTGGCCAGCAGTGGCATTCTCTGGGGATCTCACAATCTGGAGTAGGGCAGGGTATCCTTTATTCTAGCTGCTATTTGCCATTTGGTATTTATTAGTGGCAATGAATAACAGGGAGAACTAAGTCCATTATTGGCATTATTTAAAATAGCAGAACAACCAAACCAAAACCAGGAACAGACTCTTCAGAGATATCATTCCTCTCAAAAATACAGCACTAGAGAAAACCTCAATTCTTACAAATAACCTTCAGCATCATACATCAGCCTGTTTCAAAAGACAACCACCCTTGCAGAGTGCCCCAAAGAACAATAATATCAGGTTACTTCTCGCAGTGAAAGTTCCTGATAAAAGTGCCTACTACAGCAGGGTAATATCTTACTGGAGGTTTTTGTCTCACCACAAGCTGATGAACAAATTGGCCACTGTGGAGATGACAATAGGTTATGTCAAAAATTTTTGTTTAGTATTTGTATCCATGGTACAAGGATTACAAATTCAGAGGAGATGTTGGGAACTGGCAATATTGGTGAGGATTGAGGACTCCAAAACCTGAAATGACAAATATGGGGTGAAATTCGGAGGCCGTGGGCCTCACAGTGAATGGTCCTCCTGCTACTTGAAAACTCACCTGCTGGAGTTTGTGATTGCAGAGAGACTGAGGGATCCAAGCTGTTGCAGACAATGCCAAGCTACAGAAAATGCACCTTATGCCTTGTATAGAGCACTAGTGGGAGTGTGCCCTTTTCAATACCCGAGCTGAGACACAGCCTGAGGAACAAAAATCCTCTTTTCTGACTTAGGAAAATCATCAGCCTGGGAGTATGATTGCTGTGGCAAACCCAGAAGCCTCTGGATGGTCTTATGCAGGAGTATGACCTGTGAGGGGCCTGGACTGCTGTCTGTGTTTCTATCACCAGGAGTGTAAGCACAGTCTGAGAGCTTCTGCTAGCACCTTTGGCAACAAACTAAAAGGAATCATTCCACCAGGCCATGCAGGATGGGACTCCAGCTTGGAGTCAGTATTGATATAATAAAAGCTACATGGTATGTATTAATTTGCCACCTTTGCTGCTCAAAACTTTCCTGTCATCAAGGCCAGAAGAAGGCCATATTGGGGACAGTTTGGTACTATAACAAGTGTGATGGAACTAGGCATGACACCACTGAGGTTCCACAGATGACATTCGCATACAAGACTTGTCATTTGGTCCCTTATGCAAGAAGAGTGACTGACAGACATAACAGCTCTGTCACTTCTCTCTAACTAGTGAATAAATGTCCTGCATGCACGCAGCCACAGACGGTCCATGGCCAGTGAGAGCAACAGTTCATTTTGGTTCAGTTTCATTTTGAACAGTGCTGATCATCTTGGATGGTTCCCACCTGAATTCTGAGCGAAACACGTGTAACAGAGCCTGTGGGTCCTGCGCTGTGCCCAGCTACAGATCTCTGCAAACAGGCTGGCAATGTGCAATTGCTTCAGACGTGACCTGCTCACGGCAACGGACCAACGCAGGGCAGCAAGGCACATGCTGATAACCGTAGATGAATGTCCATGTGCAGCACCATCTGGCATAGCTGGAGCTGCTCCTAACCATTTGTTACTCTGAAGAAAACCGCAGGAAAATGTGGAAACCCCCATGTTTCACTGATTTATCAGGAATGATGAACTGGCAAGCTAAGGACAGCTTGGCTACAAATACAACAAAACAGCTTCTAGGACATCAGCTTGACTGCTAAGGCATTATCCTAAGGCATCTTTTTTAGAGAGCTTTTCTTTTAATGGGTCAAGGGACAAAGGGTTTTGTTATTTTTTTCACTGCCTGACCGCATGAGTTTGAGAAGTCATCTGAGCTCAGTCTACCTGCACCATTTTCATGTCCAGGAATTAGGGACAACAATGATAGAGTGATATGAAAATAAAAGTTGTTGAGATGCGATTCAACTTTTGGCCTCCATGAAGGGCACAATCCACATTATGTGAGTCTAATTGAAGATGTTTACTTGGCTGAAGACGAAAAGGAGATGATAAGATACTTTCATTGATAAAGATACTTTAATAAGAAGGAAGTATTTCCTCACTTGGGGTACAAATATTTTAAGCTGGCACCGACCCCAGAGAGAAATATCTGTGAAATCTCAGCCTAAGTCTTCATCAGTTTTGAGCCAGGTGCTGCAATGGTGACACCTTTTCAGGGGCAAATAACAGTTATTAAAACATAAGGTAAATATTTACAAATTACATTTTCACATACACTTGATACACATGCAAAAACTTGTTTTGGTGAAAGCAAAGAATATTTGCAGATGCAAAACAGCTGCTGGTGCACATGAGCAGCTGCTGGAATTTGCCTTAAAAAAAAGATGTTCATTTGCATGGCTAAATATTGGCTTCCAGCAAGCACCTGGATTTAAGACAATTGAGGAATCTGCTAAGCGTTATTCTAGTCATGCAGCACCTAAGAGACAGGCCTCCAAAGTGACTAAATTGGCTTGATGAAGGGTTTTTCTTCAAAATAGGTTTCATGTTCTTATTTACCTTCTCATTTTAGAGCTTTTCTGAGCTCACTTAGCCACATCTTGTAGGTAGTCATAAACCCACAAATGTTCCACAGTAGTCATCCCTTATCCGAGCCCCTGGCAAGCAGCAGACCTCCCTGGATAAGGGTCAGGTCGACAGATCGGTGCCTCCGTGCCCTGCAGCAGGGAGTCACCCAGGACAATCACCCGCCACTTCTGGGTGCTCCTTTTCTCCTTAGGGGGAGCAGATTCTATGATCAAGTTTATTCACAGGCACTGGGGTTTTAGTGTTGTTTGGTTCATGGTGGAAGGAGAATGGAGGGGGTCAGCAACAGCTGTTATTACTTCTTCAGGAACCACCGGGATTCAAGCGCCTGTGGCAGGAGACCCGACCAGCTCTCTGTGTCTCAAGGGGGGAGGCCAGTGTCTGCTCGGGGGCTGTTCTGTGTGATGACTCTTCAACAAAGCAGTTAAGGTCTAGATGTCTCACCTTGAAAGTGCAATAAACTAAACAGCAATATTAACCTCCTGCCTTGTAATACTGGTTTCCACACCCTCCATACAGACTCTCCAGGGAGTTGCAATTAACAGTTGTAAAGCCACAAAATGAAATTCTGAAAAATTAACTCTTTTCCTCAGGTCTATATCTTGCCTGGCAAAGATTGTATCAAGGAAAATTATCTTTCAATGAGGTGGTTGCCAGCCACTAAAACAAGTTATCACGCATCCTTCCCTTCTCCACACCCCTCTCCCCTACAGGCACGTTGGCAATGGCTTGATTCTAAAGCTTGAAGGAGCTTGATGATAAAGATTTATTTGGGCTGAGCAATGACTGTCATTTCACTAGCATGCTCAGGTACTCTATGGAGTCAATAGAAAACTCTCAAGAAACTGCCACTGGAAAGTCTAAGTCAGAACAGCTCTGCCATATTCAAGAGATCTGACAAGATCGGCCCCTACAATCTCTCCTTACTTCTCTCCAGTGACTTGGCAGCAGTGCCAGTCCATGCACAGTTTTTTACGCTGAGACAAAATAGGAGATGTTGATGAATCATCCACCTCTTTTGCTGTGAGATATTCTGTAGAGAACAAGGTTTAAGATGATTTCTGTTTGGTGATTCCAAGTGAAGTGTTTATTTAAGTCTCAGCAACACCAATGGAAAGAAAACACAACCACATCCAAGAGATGGGAGACTCCAGTATGGGCAGTACTTGAAGGCACTGCCATTTCTCACAACCAACACAGAAATCTCCCCCTCAGCTGCATTTCTCAAACCTGGAGCAATCCCAACAGCAAGCATAGCAAAACGCACATCCCCCAGACCCACTCCGTTTTAGGAATGGGTTTAGGATTCAAATGCAAGCAACATATAGGTAACATTAATGGAAAGAAGCTCAAGACTGTGTTCTAATCACTGGATTGACAGCAGACTCATGCAGCACGTGCATGAAGTTTTCTGTGGAAAGAGAGCCTGGTACTCATAGGCTTTAGACTGTATTAATGGACTTAAGCTTCCAAACAGCATTTTGGGGGAAATCGTTCCATTAGGAATTATTGTACTGCCTGGCCCCTTTATGGCTAAGACACAGGATCTACTTTTTTTGAAGAGACTGAACTTGATCACAGAGATAAATTTAGAACTGGAAATGGAAATGTCACATCTGTGCAGTTAACCTTGAATTCCAACTACTGTCCCAATTCTGGATGATGATCGTCTTTTGCATTTCATAGGATCATAAGAGCATTCTGTGATTCTGTGATCATAGGATAATTCAAGTTGGAGGTTCACATGAGACCAGCTCTCTTTCTTCTCCAGGGTTTGCAGATCTGGACTGAATTGCTTCCATTTCTCTCTCCCAGTATTGCTCCTGCAGGTTGCTCCTTGGAGGCAGCAGCCGTAGCCCAACAAACACTTGTTTTTTTGGTGTTTGTGTCAGGACTAGATAACCTCATAAGGTTTCATACTAGTGTTCATTGATATACGTGCAGGCACAGGGTCTTGGTGTGACACTTTAAGACTACCATAGCAGCGAGGGAGGGTAAGGAGAGGCTGAAGGAGCTGCCTGTTTTGTCTCTTGTGTTGCTTCCACCCCGCAGGGTGGTGAGTCTCCGAGGCCACATCTCATTCACTGCTGCAGTGTAATATTTAGTTCGCTGTAGAAAGCAGTTTGTGTGCATGTGAATGCTGAAAGCTTGGCATGAGAAGGGGTCTTTAATCTGACCATATGGAAATATCATAATAAGATCAGTTATTTTTCATGCCTTTGAAGCGTGTGCCCAGCCTTAAAGAAAACATAAGGCAAGTGGCCTGATTTTAAATATGGCCTTGAGCATTTCTGATATAAAGCTGGGCCTTCTGAAAGTCTCATGAACTGCAGATCATTCTATTTGGAAAGGTATTTCTGCAATAGTAACAGAAAAAAATAGTCACAGGGAAAAATAGAGAGAAAAGATGCTAAAAGATATGTGTTGCAATTAGGGTGAAATTAGGGATCAGAGAATCACAGAATCACAGAATGGTTGAGGTTGGAAGTGACCTCTAGATAAAATATACTTTTAAACCTTTTTTTTTTTAAAGAACTAAACACTACATGTCTCTTTCTCCAGAACTTTCTTCTCTCTTGAGAATAATAAGTTATGAGCTAGGAAATGAAAACCTGGTTGCTACCTACTAGAGAATTATAAACTGCTCGTTAGAAAACAAAATTATTCCTACCATCCAAGGATCTGGGGGGGAAACAATTTTTATTTCTCATTTAGATGAAAATCAATCATTCAAAACCAATAGCTTCCTTGGAAAAGGAGGTATTTTGTTGGCAGAATCAATCACAATGCCAAGCCTGGTGCTAGGGGAACCTTTTAACATCACAAGGATAATCAAATGTCATCTGGAAAATGCAACAGCAAACTGAGTCCTTATTTATTCCTCAAAAATAAGTTGCTGATGCAGGAGTTTTGAAATGCTGGCAGGGTCCCCTGGATTCATATGCAAAGGACCCTTAACAGTAAACATGTTCAGATCTGCCAAGTCTACCCGCCTTCCCAACAGAGTGTTGGTTTTGATCCTGTCTGTGAGGACACTAAACAAACTTAATGCGTTTCCAAGCAGGAGCTCCAGGTTACATGAGGGGATTTCACATCAGAACAGTGTGCTTTTCGTATATGTGAGAGATGACTAGCAAAGGAAAAACGGTCCATTTCTGCTCTTGCATTTCACGATGTTCAAATACAAGCCAAAAACGCCTTTTTTTTTTTTTTTTTGGAAAGGGAGTATTTACTTTGCTATGTATTATACATTCCAAAAATAATATCTTTATTTTTTAACAAGAATATTAAGAGTTGAGAAGATGCTGTTCCAGCTACAAGGCTAGTAACTGTGCTTGGATACTCATTTCATTCAGTATTAAGCTTTCTAAGCCAGGGAGCTCTGAGATGCTAGTCTGCCTTCTGTCCTTCACAGTATATTTATATAGATTATTTCTTCCCATTAGATGTTTGTGTCCAAATCAGTGTAAGTATTCCTGTTCTCCACTCCTCTCACCCTAGCACTGTCCAAGAAAAATGTGGTTCATCTCCTGTCCTTTCTGCCACTCTGTCACTCTCTTGTCTTCTTGTCATTTCTGCCATTGAGGAGATAATGTCAGCGCAGCCTGCTCTGCACACAACTACCTTGGTTTCCCTCTGCTCAGCTATAGCAGGGGAGTCCAAGTTATGCTAAGTGTTTAAAAAGTGATGACTCAAAGCCATAAGTGTCACGACTAGGAACAGAGAGAAAGCTTTTGATGTCAAAAATAAAGTTCATCACCGTACATAAGCTTCCTCAAAGATTTGTGAGCAAGTTCCACCTCTGTGATAATCCTGACTTTCTGTTTTCTTCATACCTCTCATGATCTAGCAGATCCAAATCCAGTTTCTCTACTTTCTCTCAAGAGAATTATAAGCAAATATTTGTTGTTTTGCTAGTTTGTTTTCAATGCTCATTACTCTCAAGTTTCCTCCTTCATTCCATTTAAGAGGTAAACAGGATGATAGGTGTCCTAAAGGCTACACTGGGCTTTAACTGGACTCTCCCTAGGAGAGTGAACAAATTTTTTTTGAAGGTGAAAAAGTAGTAGCATTAGTAGAAGCTGAGGAAGTAAGAAAAGAAAAGGCCTCGAGTCCCCAGATTGTTTTTATAGCTTTTAAAATAAGGGAGTCTTCTGGGAGACTATGGAGTAAGAGTTGAAAGTGGATTGACATTTCTGTATTTCTTTTCTGACACAGCTAGGGTTGATTAAGTGGTAATTAGGCTGGAGAATGTGCCAATAGACACTGCTTCATCCTACTCCTTTACCCCCTCAGGACCTGTCACCACAGAATAAAGGGTAGAAATGATATTAGAAATGCATACAATTTTGAGACAGTGAAAATTAGGGAGCTTGTGCATTTTAGTGCTTTGTGGCCAATTCAAGGCAAATCAGCATTCCAGACTTCTTTTTTTTATTATTTTTATTTTTATTTTTTTTCCCTCTGAAATAAAAGGTTAGAATACCTGTTCTTTACTAGCAGGATCTAGAGTCCACGTAGCTGGTACATGGTCCTTACTTGCTTCCACATTTCTGTTGACTTATTTGTGTAGGAACAGAGATACTTTCCACATGCAGAGTGCAAAGCAAGGAAAACTGTCAATGGACAGTAGCTCTCCTAGAGAACGGCCAGTGAATGCAATATCGTTTGCAATTGACACACAGTATTTTTAAGTGTATTTTCTATTGCACAGTTGAGCTTTCCATTCCCTGGGTATTTTCGCATTTAAACTTCTTTGTTCTGAATCAAAAGTAAATATATTTTTTGCAAAACTTCCCCCAAAATGAAATTTCCATCAGGAAGTTCCTCACAGGTTGCAGAAGTAGGTAGTTAAGGGAAATTTTGAAGATTGATTTACAAAAGCTTAATTTTCAGGTGAATTTCATTTTATTTTAGTGTTTGTTACTTAATCTTACACTATTTCATAGGATTTTTAGAGTGTGACTGCAACATTTTGTATGCAAACGACTACTAAATTTGAAAATTACTTTATGATGGTCAAAATGTTATAAAATGTTCAGGATGGTTAATAATTGTGATTGAATAGAAAATTTTACATTCTAGATGCTAGTGTGTCCTGTTGATTTGTAAAAAAGAATGCGTTGCAATGCTCAGGGGAGGCTGAGCTCTGAGCACCACATATATAAGGATTTTGATTTCTTATTTAATTATAATTTGAGTTAGGTGGCTGAAGATGAGTTAGGTGAATGTATCTGGTAGAAGCTGTTTCCAATTTCCATGCGCCTTGTTACCATTAGTCTCATAGCTTGAATAATATTGTAAGTTCCTAGGACATTCTTATCCTGTTTTTTTGTTTGTTTGTTCTTTTTTTTTTTGTTTGTTTGTTTGGTTTTTTTTTTTTTTTCAGGTAAACTCCTATTAAAAAGATAATAAGCCATCCATTGCTTCTTGGAGGAAAGAGGGTAGGAATGGCAAACAGAACTGAGTATGCGCATGGTGTAAGTGAAGGCATGATGAAATTTGAACAAAGTTTTGATGGAAGTGGCAGTAGTATTTACCTGACTGTTAGAAAATGTGGTAAATTCACTACTCATCTAATTGATTATTTCTTTAATACTTCTGTCTGATTGTCAGCCCTGCAATGCCTTAGATCCTGACACACAAAGATTAAGCTCGTTTACAGTCTCCTAAGTGGACTCCTCTCTGAATTAAAGATGCTCTTATACTTGAAGACTTCCCTCTTTCCTAGATTGCACAGGCAGTCTGCCTCAAAAGAAAAGTAGTAAGTCAGGGTACAAGCAAGAGATCTCTCTGCTAATATCACACGAAAGAGGGCAATGGCAAAGACAGAACAGTTAAAATGTCCTTTTTAGGGTTCCTGGTGCATGACTTTGAACATCAGCATTCCAGCGACACGCCAGCCATCAAATCTTTGCACATGGACTCACTCTACAACCAGGATTAATTTTCCCCCTTTTCTCAGTCTCTTCCACCATCCCTTTTCTGCATTTACATTGCCCTCTTCTTTGCGTTTTGTTCTCTGAATACAAATGTAAAGCATGGTGGGGCATTTGCTACATGCCTCTTCTATGCCAGCTCAGAAGACACATGTTTTACAGCCCCCACTACAGAGCCCTGACTACTAACTCAGACTATCATAGTTTGTATTTTGTGAGATCTTTTGTCCCAGAAATTGCCTGGTTTAATCTTTCTTGTGTCAGGCAGAACATCCAGCAAACACCCTGAGTTTAGTGCTTGCAGCTAGATGATGTCCCTCTCATGCTCATAGTGGCTTCAGGAGGTGGGGTGAGACCCTGGAGCTCCAGGAGCCTTCCAAAGGTGCCTCCACTTGCCAGGGGGTTTGCATAGCTCATGATCCCACTGTTTTCTTTACTTCACCATGATAAGGGCAGGGCTTGTAACTAAAGAGACCATCAGAAAGCATTTTCATTTTATTCACCAGCTCTTTTTGATTGTGAATTCCAAGGTTAATTTATTATCATGCTGAAATGCAAAGAATACAGCTGAGAGGTACTCTTTAGTTTTTGTAGCTGTTGGCTCACTCCTAGGAGAGGCATGACTGCATAATATATCTGATGTTTCTTCTGAGTTAGAACATATTTTCAAAATCAAAACTCAAGATAGGTTTGTGGTAACAATGTTTAGATTCCTGAGATAGTTCTGTGCTAATGCCCTGGCCTTCTTTCCGATAAACCCTGCTAACGTTGCTCTTGGCAGCTTCTGACTTGATGGCAAGTGGGCATGTTCCTCTCAGTGGAAGCAGTTTTCCAGTACCAGAGCTGAACTGGAGAATGAACCTGGGGGCACTGTTCTGCACCAAGCTCCTGTGGAATGTGAAAGGAATTCAGACATTTAATTCCCTGGTAGCTTTTTGGAAAATCCCTGCTCTGAGTAGCTTCAGCATGTAAGACTGAGCAGCTGGTATTGCCAATGAGCACCGGAGCAGCTGGGAGAGTGCACGTTTCTGGAGCATTTTTCTTTGCAAAATGCTGCGTCGCACAGCAGAGCCTCCGTTCCAGGGGCCAGCTATTTCGCTGGCAAACTTGCAGCAAATGCTACTGCTCTGAGAACTTATTAAAAAAAAAAAAAAAGAAGAAGAAGAAAAAAACAAGGAGGTAGCGTAGGGCTGATGAAATGCTCTGTAAAGAATTCCTGGCCACGTTGGCAGCATGACACAGTGGGTTGTGATCGCTTTTGTTGGTACGCAAAGGGCACAAAAAACTTGCCGTTGTGAGTCTCTCTCTCTAACGTAGTCAATGAAGCACCTTCTACATCCCGGGGGGAACATTAGCAGGTGGGCAAGCTCAATTCAATCCTTTTTAGCATATTAAGAGTAGTGGTCTGAGATGTCCTTTGCAAGGTGCTGTCTTAATGCTGACCCTGAAGGAACCAGTACCTGATTTCAAATGACCACATTTGGGTGAGATGAATGTGTCGTTCTGCACATATCGACATTTAGCTCCCATGACTGCAGCACATGGACTGTTGTATTTATAACTTCTGCATTTCAAATCACCAAAGAAGGAAAGGCTATTTAAAATATATTAGGTGAAATTGGAATCTTTTTGCTCATGTCACCATCTCTCTGCAGCTCTGTGGCAAGCACCAAAGACACCATTACAGCTTAGTAGCCGAATGGGATCCCGGATGTCTCGGATTTACTCTCCCCTCCAGCTACAAAGCATTAAACTGGCAGCTGTGCCTCAGAAGCGAAGGGTGGTTGTCACTCAGCAAGCTCCAGGTAAGTTGCTGGTGACTTCTAAAACAACACTTTCTCTGAAGTAAAAGAAACTATTCTAGTAACAAGCAAATTGAGTGTCAGCTGATGCTCAGCCAGTGCATGCAATAAATGCTAATGATTTTCAGCAGGGAGGTGGCTCAAACCGGAAAATCCCCTAAATTTCCTGACCTGGATGAGAACAGGGTCTCATCATGGATAAGGATGGTATTCTCATTCATGTTATCATCCAAAAACAAAGATTACTGTCATGTCTGGATGAGGAAATGAGATATATCCAGTATTGGGTGCAGTTCTGGGCACCCCAGGACAAGAAGGACATTGAGCTTCTAGAGAGGTCTAGCATAGAGCAACAAAGAAGATTAAAGGACTGGAGCAGCTATCATATGAGGAAAGACTAAGTAAGCTGGGCCTGTTTAGTCTGGAGAAGAGAAGACTGAGTGGAGATTTGATCAACGTGTATAAGTACCTGAGGGGAGAATGTAGAGAGGATGGGGCCAGGCTCATCTCCGTGATAGCTGATGACAGGACAAGGGGGGTGCAAGTTGAAACACAGGCAGTTCCATCTCCCTGTGAGGAAGAGCTTCTTTCCTGTGAGGGTGACAGAGCCCTGGCACAGGCTGCCCAGAGAGGCTGTGCAGGCTCCTTCTCTGCAGATCTTCCTAGCCCCCCCAGGCTGCCACCCTGTGCCCCGTGCTCTGGGTGTCCCTGCTGGAGCAGGGGGGTTGGACTACTGCTGGAGCAGGGGGGAGAGATGATCTCTCTCTCTTCCAACCTCAGCCATTCTTTGTGATTCTGTGTGATTTTTTTTGTATAAGGTATGATTGTCAGTGTGTGTGTTGTAGGAAACAGCTAATTTAGTGAACAGAAAGGCTTCATAATGAGATTATACTATGACTTCACCATGTGGGAAAGCGTTTTAGTCTAATTATGGTTAATGATTTGTGGGTAGTTCAGCCAAGGAGGTGGGCAGTCATTTCAGTGGCTTCTGTTTGCTACCAGGATGTGAGAGGACGGCACCTGCCCACCAAAAGGTGATTAGCATTTCTAGACAGCTGAAGGCAGACATTAGCCTTGGGGCAACAGTGTGGAAAATACCTGCTGAATATATTAATGCCAATGATCCTGGGAGTGAAGGGAGACTTGGACTTGAAGAGAATCCCAGAGGACCCCAAGGAAGGAGAACCAAATGGACTGAAGTTTTCTCTCAGGGAAGAAGTATTAAGGACATAAAGTTTAGATAAGTAGTAGTAAGCCTAGGTACCTAGGTCTCAGGGAGAATGAGAGGTGTCTTCTTGGAGGTGATCTTAAGGTAAGTAAATAAGTGCTCCTACTTTTATCTTCTTCCTGCACACATCTTATGTGTTTTCTTTGCATTTTGTCCCTGAAAATAAACAGAAACATCTGCTATGCATTAGCATAGTGTTAAGGATGAGGACCATGGGTCTGAGGTGTCTGGCAAACAGCAAGTTATTATCTGCATGATGTTGCAACACTTAACCTAAAGGCTGATGTCAGAGCTGCATACAGAACTCCATTTCCCTGGGCCTTTGGAAGGGAAAAGAGGGCTTCCCGCAGAAGTGGAAAAGCTGTTTTAGGAATGAGAATAAGGATCATTTTGGAAGAAAATTTTCCAAAGATCAGCTTTAGCCAGGAAAGCATATAACTCCACAACAAGGCCGTAGGAGAGTGTCCAAATCCCCAGGCATTTTTGTAGCAGACATATGTTAGCAAATACACGTTAATTTTCAAATATTAAGACTCAGCTGAAGTGAGTAATTATGTAGAAGTGGGATATTGGCTGATTTCCTCTCTCTATAGCAATTTTACCGTCAGCAGCTCTGTTTAGTGGCACGTTTCAGCTCATCAACTGTATGACAACATCTTTAAGGCAGGCATGAGTTCCTATGTCTGTAAGAATGCATCAAAATAAAAACGCTCATATTTGCAGGCATGAGGAACACATACAGCTCATATGGAAATGCCTCTGAAAAATTCAATTGTTCATGCCTTTATTGTGAGTTCGTGCACATACACAGCATGTTATTACACTGACATGGTGACCATAGTCATCTAAAACTTCAAAGTAATCCAAGTTCTTTTCTTTATCTTTGAAGGAAAACATGAACACATGTCAGGTCAAGTTGTGTCACATGATGTATCCCATGAAAATAAACTTGCCCCATCACAGTGATGATATATCTGGTCTTAAATGAATCAGTGCTGTATTCATCGTGTTCCCAGTTGAATGATTCAGAACAATCCTTATCCAGAAAGCTGACTTAGAGTTCTTTAAAAAGCAAAGCAAAAAATAGGAAAGAGAAAAACGTCACTCTGTATTCAGGGAAGAAAGACTTTCTACATTTTCTCTATTAAAAATAGGGTGGTGTCAAAGTGACACCTGCCTGTATTATCCATTGATTTTTCTTACTCAAGGTAACAGTATGACTAGTCATCTGCGCCAACAGGGAACCCGAAGGAATTATAGGAAAGGGAGGGGTCATCTTCTGCCGGCTGCTTGTGAGACCATGAGAATCCTACTTGTGCGCCTGCCTGTGTTGTGGTTCTTGCATATATTTGCCATGACCAGAAATATAAAGAATATAATGGGATCCATTTTTAGTTCAGTGCAACACAAGCTATGTAAATCTAAGGGTGGTATTAATGCAATGTCTTGAAAGCATAATCCAATTTATTAGTTCATTGTGGGATTTTTTCTTCTTACTACAATACAGCTTCTTTAACTCAGAAGATGAATTTCTCTATGGTCAAGGGACATGCTTTGGAGACAGGAGGTCTGAAATCTGCCAGCCTTCCCACAGATTTGTGATGTGCAGTTAAGCAAATGATTTTAACATCTCAGTGCCTCAGTTCCGTCACTTATTCAGAGACGGTTTTTTTTCTTTTCTTATCTCAGAATGCAGGGAACACCTGCAATGTTCTTTGATGATTTCAGATCATCAAGGACTCAAAAAATTAACAAATCCTTGAGGTTTTGACTCAGTCGAATGAACGACTTGGAAAAAATGTATGAATGATTCGGATGAAATAAATGTTCCAGGCTCTAAGCTATACCTAAGGCCTATATTAAAGTCTCTGTCCTTTTGGTGCTACTGGTGATTTTTGTCTTCTAGAAGTCAAATTGACTCCAGACTCTTTGGACTTTGCTTTAGCTATTAATCCAGCCTGAAATAATTATTGCTTATTCCTCTTTTCTCACAGATAGAAACCTACCTGTGAAGTCCAGGGCTGCCTGGCAGGCCTTCAAAATGAAGAAGGCAAACTCATAAGTGCATTTTTTCCCTCGCTCCTCTTATGCAGTCTGGCCGCTGGGATTCCCACAACAGAACCACTGATGGTTAGTGAGTTTTTCTCTGGTATGGTGTTCCTAACAAACACTGAAAAATGTCAAAGACATGGCTGTGTTTTTACGGGGGTGGACCTCCCTCTCCTAGACTTTTGTATTCCCCTCCAACTGTCTAAATCTTTCATGATTCACAGCTAGTCATAGAGAGTAAAGACCTCCCATTTAAACACAGTAGCACTTTGGAGAGAAGGTTTCAAATCCATACCTGCAAAAAGTAGCAGGCATTTCCCTCTGTGAAGGCAACTGAAATGCCAAGCAAGTTCAGCTCTGATTGTTGTCCGCACATCTTAGGCTTGATCTTGCTCAGTACGTCACTTGAATGTGTACAGTCTTGGAGAAACTATGTGGGCGTAGGAATATCTGTGGCTCCTGGACACCTGTTGGTTTCAATGTCAGGACCAGAAAAAGCTTATTAAAAAACATGACGTAGGCCATTTATTTTGGTCGAGAGTTTTCAGCCATGCAGTTTGATTTGCCTGTGGGTGACAGAGCATACTGGACAGTTCCTTATATAGCCTCAGTCTTCTAACATTGCAAATCACACCCTTGTGTGTTTCACAACCTCCTCCCTGCTCACTCTCCTGCACCAGAATACAGTTGCTTTATTTTTAGATAACTAACCTTTTCTTTTGCCAGCGGTAGGTGAAGTGCAGGGCCTCATAATTGGCACACTGTTGTCTCTGACTTCCATTCACCCCCATGAGGCCACTAGATCATTATTAAGACTGAAATATCAGTTTGAATCCATGACACGGATCCATGCCTTATTATTTATCCTGAGTCGGAACACAGCAGAAATCGATGAAATGAATGATTATTATTACCCAGAACTGACTGGAATTCAGATGCTGAATGATGTACTCAAATGAATTTTTAAAATGACAAGAGGTGCAAAGTGGCTGTGTAACAGCAAGCTACATTGAAAACACAGCTCTCATTAAGGGATGAACATTTGAGTGGAACAAGATTTTCAGTGTCTGGTTAGCAAAAAAAGGCGAGAAACTTCTTTGAGTAGCAATTTTCCCAGGAAGTTTATTGGTTAAAGCAGCACGTAAATATTTAAATAAAAAGCACTGCCTATGTCTTCAAGTATAGCCAGGGAGAGAAGACCCTATCCTGGACAGGCTCTGTCCTAAAAGTCTTATTGCAACTAGCAGGCCTTAGAAAGGAGTTTAAAGATATTCTGTACATAAATATGTGGATATGGACTGAAGATAAATTTCATCCTGGGACATAAGATTTTAAAATCTTTAGATCATTAAAGGGCTTTGGTTCTTTGAGAGCTATAAGTGGGATGTCATTCATGAACACACATCATCGCCTGTTAGTACTTGTGAATGCTTTGAGAGCCAGCAGGACCTGGGATAGCTTTGGATTTTTCCAGAGAACAGGGTTCTGTAATACCAACATCGGAAATTCTAGCATAGCAAGGGTAATATTGTGTGAGATGTAATTCTTACAAGACTTGTTGCTGCTTCTGTTCCCTTAATTTGAATTAAGCTACACTTTGGTTATCAGAGAAGTAAACAATCAACATCTTAAGGGATGCGGGAGGGAAATCACTTCCTTTCTTCATTTACAAGCAGAGGGATCTCACAGGCCCCTCTTGGATTCCTTTTCATGTCCACCCAATCCCATTTCCCAATCCTGTGGACAGACACATGACTTCAGCGGCAGCAGACAGGACCTGAGCAGGCTCGCATTCTCAGATTACTGACCAGCCAAGACGAGATGATGTCAGAGCAGTGGCAGATACTCGAGGGACTGAAGTCCTGCCTTCAGCTGTGCAGCAGTCATTCCCTAGCGTCGCTGAAGGGAAAGACTTCTGTGGTCATCAGAATGACCCTGTAATGCAGCTGAGCCCTAGCACCCCACCTATACCCCACAAAACCACTTCTCATTCCTGTTCTCTGTCTTATCTTATCAGAGCATGAGCTTGCCAGCAGCCACTTAGGCACAGTTAGCCGTAGCCACGATCTGAGGAAGGCAGCAGATGGGGAGAGCGAGTGGTTATGCGATCTCCTCTCCATCGTGTCTCAGTCTGCCATTGTCGTCTCCCCTGACCCACATCAGCCCCGTATCGGCTACAGCGTGCAGCTTCAGCAGAGTCGCTGTACTTGGTGGGGCCAAGGAGCGACGGTGCAAACGGGAAGGGGGAGCGAAGCCCTCGCCGCAGCCCTGGCCTGCACAGTCCCTGCAGTTCCAGGCTCTCGTTGAACCGTCCAGAAGCACGCCTGTCTATACTGAGCAATGGCATTTTGTTGCGGCTGTTATGAAATACATTGAAAACATGTGTGGCCAGAAATGCACATTAAACTCATGTCTGTGTGTGTGTTTTTTGTTCTGTTTTGTTTTGGTTTAATAGGCCAAAGGAGATATTACAACAAGGAACTGTGGCTCTCTGTTGACTTCAGTGGGCTGCAGGCATGTGCATCAGGCAGGCAGGAAACTCAAGGCTTCCATGGGTCAAAGGGAGATTTTGGTGTAGCTGAGTCACCTCAAACGGCAACTCAGGATAACCATCCCCTTCCTCCAGGATGTGCCCTTGTCCTCAGGAACAAGGCACTGAAGAACAGAGGAAGGAGAAGGCCGCTGTTTCCATGGCTCATGAAAAGAGGCTCCATCTGTAGGGGAGTGTTTGGTGCCAGGGCAATGCGTGACGAGAAGCACCAGCCTGTCCGAGCAGCACCTTGAGGGCATGGTGTCTCTCAGACTGGGGGCTTCCCCGTGCTCCTCATGGGATGTGTTTGCTGCATTATTGTTAGGGGTTATCTATATGAGTGGGTTATCTCTTTGTTATGGGTAGTGGCACTTAGGGCCTGATTCCGTAAAAGCCCTAGGTGTTGCCTGAGTCCTTGCAGGCACTGGGAGCGTTTTACATGTCTGAGGTTTTTCAGGATCCGTCCCTGGATTTACGGTCAGGTCCCCCTTCCTTTTTGTTGAGATGCCCTTTGTACAGCCACGCAATCAGGAGCTGGTCAAGGACAGCAGCGCCATACATCACGTTTCATTATCATCCTGGTTCCCCCCCAAAAAATGAGGATCAAGCGCCCCAGTCCTCACAGTTTGCAGTTTTCATCTGACTTTTTGCACAAAGCTATGTTTAAAACGTTGTTACCACTCTCCCCTACAGAAAAGGGAAGCCTGTGCCTGCAGTCAAAGGTATAAAGTATTTTGTTTATTCAGGAAAAGATAGTAATCGCAAATGTTAGGCTGGATTTAAAAGCCTTGGACTTTATTAGGGAAATTGACTTCAGTTTAATAGGAAAGAAGGGGAGGGGTGAAAGGGGGTGAGGGGGAAGAGAAGGAAATTTCAAACAAAAATGTTCCAAGACCACTTATTCATGAGTTTAGCTTTTGCCTGTTGAGCTTAAACAACTTTCCATTAACATTCCTTATGGAGTACTGTAAATGGAAAAAGCAAATAAACATTAGTCCTCGGCCTGATGTGTTGTCAGTGATGCTGTTCATGATTGTTTTTTCACTCTGTCAGGGAGAGGGAAGATGTCAGCAGCCCAGATATTTGCCAGCATGGCCAGGCTGTGGGTTGTACCGCTGTGCGAAATAGGTGACAAAAAGTTTCATTTCATCTTCATGCTACTCAGACTGAGGACTGATGTACAGGCTTAAAATGCCTCTACTCCAATGTAAGTTAAAACTGTCAGAGGGACACAAGGGCGGAAAAGACTTTCGTGGTTGTCAAGCCCAGATTTCTGCCATCACATCATACAGTCCCTAGTCCCTTTCGAAAGCAGGTCAAGCTCTGTTTTGCAAAGTCAGTAGTGTTTCTTGAAGTCCATTATTCCTATCTGAAGACCTCACAGCTCTAACAAGCAAGGACATTTATCTAATTTCCAGGGTACATTTCACTGACATACTTGTTCTTGTGCCAGGATTCTCCATAGTAGTTCCTTTCTCTCTCGCTCTCTTGTGTTTGCCCTTGCCCCTCCTCACTGGCTAGAAATACATAGGCAACAGTTGTATCCCCTTTCAGACTTCACATTAAACAAGTTAAGCTGTCTTGGTCCCTTCATATGAAAGGATGTCTCCCTCTCACTAACCCATCTCCCTAGCAGGATTCAGCAGACTCATTTCATTAAGTGCCTTACCCACTGTCTCATGAATACTCGTGCTCTTCATTTCCTGGCTGAATATTGTTCTTACCACTGATGTTGCTTTATCCATTGCTGCATCTTCCTTCATGTTGCCCTCCTTTTCCAGTTTGCTTTTTATTACATGTAGGAAAGTCTTGTCTTTCTTGTTCCTTGGTTTAACGGTTTTCTGCTAGCAAGAACAGCTAAAGCTGAGTCAGAGAAAGTTCCTTCTGCAGGAAACAGAACAAAACAAAACAAAAACAAAAACACTTTCTAAGACTTTTTAGAAATGCATCCTCATGGGCAAACATCCTCAACATGTTTTATTGCTTCTATTAAGCTATCTGTTCTCCTGAGTTGTTGTGTTTCCTTTTCCCTCATTTTGAAGGGACGAGAAGAATTTCTCTATAGGTCAGTTTAGGGTATTTGCACTCTTTTCTTCCTTAACTGATTTAGGCTGGTACCAAATCCAAAGCTACCAAATCCTCAGTCAAGGTTATTCAGACTCATGGACTGTTCTAACTTCGTGTTTCATATGTACTCTACCACACCCTAAAATATTTATAATATCCATTGCACTAGTCACCTTTACAAAACATTGTTTCCCTTCCTTCTTTGGTTAAATTTAGTGATAAAAGTTGTGAGAGAGGAGGAGAAAAAGGACACTAACCTTAGCCCTGTGCTTTTTCTGTGCCACACTGTACAGAGGGAATCTTCTGCAGCATGGACAGGGAGCATCATATCAAAGCTGCCTGGAGTCCGTGCAAGATCACAGACTGTGTCCTGTAGTATTACATGGATACATAATATGACATCCTGCCATGGAGTGATGCTAGAACTGGGAGACTGCATCGTCAGTTATCTAATGATCTTTCCAAGTCTATTTTCTCAATATGTATCAGTGCACAACTGATTCCACACAGCACATCCTTCTATACTGTCATGATTTTCAGCTGCTTTTTGGTTCTTAGCAAGTAATGTACCATTACTACTTTATAAACAGGTTCCCACTGAATTTCAACTCTGTGATAAAACTCTTGACCCAGATTCAGGGCAAGAGAGGCAAAGAACTAGGGAATCTCTATATTTACTCGTGATCATAACCCAAGGAGGCCATATTACTCAATGAGTAAAGTGTATTTGAACCTTTGCTGGAAATGGTTGTACTTTGTACTGCTCTCCATTGCTTAACAAGGTCTTCTGCTTGGCCTGTTTCTATCCAGTGGGGAATTACAGCATCTTCTGAATTAAGACTTCACAGCTGGAAGCGGGAGTCTGCTCCAGACTCTTGACATAAGAATTCTGGCATATGAATGTAGGTGTCTTCATGAGAAAAAGGTGTCAAAGCTCTTGCTATATTTGAGGGAAAGCTGGAGCTTGCCTAGATGTCAATGTCTGACATTATTTACTCCACTATGTGTTGCTGAAGACATCTGCCCTAGGCAGGTAGATGAGACCTGCGAGAAAGCCACATCTTTCTGGAAAAATATCTACAAAGTAGGTGCATCCTCTGGAGTATGTTGGATGGTGCCTACTCTTTGCTAATAGAATCGAGACTCTTGGCACTGGAACCCAGAGAGCTATCCAGGACACCTTCTACTGGGCACCTACACTATGCCTACTGAATATTTCTGCAGCCTCCACTGCCCATATGGAAGAACTCCTTACTGACAAGCAACAGGAGATTGGGCACCTGGCTCCTGTGTACACACGCAGGTTATCAGCAGCTAAATAACCTGAGCCTGGGGCTTAACTTGGGACGGAGGGCTTTGAGGGGGTGGTTCAGAGCGACCACTATCTGCACAGGGAATCTCTTCTCCTGAAATCGGATGCTTCCAGTAAGATGGCATTTCTGTGGAGGAGTCTATGAGAAGAGGAGCAAGGTAGAGAAGGTAAGAATGAAACTGTTGTGCAGGATCCTGGGTTATCATGGAAAATATTTGTGGAGTGAACCTTGTATGTACATATATCTATTTCAGTTAAAAAACAATACAGACAAAGGCAGGTTTTTAAGCAGAATTTGTTGTTATTATCACTATTAGAAAAGGATAAGCTTTGTAAAATGAGGGAATTAAGAAGCAAAGACAGATGATCTCAGGACTTGAAAGCGAGAGAAAAATTTAACCAAAACTACTGAAAGTATCTTGGATTTCTTTTTCAAGAAACAAGAGAGAAAAACATGTACAGCAGGGATGAAAACATAACTGGATGAATAATGCAGGAATAAAGTGTTCTAGGAAGAACAAATATTTTAAAAAATAAAAATGGAAAAAGGAAAAAGCTAGGGAAGTTGTCTTAAAATATAGAGAGATAAAAGGAAGAATTTGCAAAGGTCTGACAACTACAGGCTTCAAAGTCCATAAATGAAGGGCAAAACCTTTCTTAAGTATGTCAAAAACTGAAGGAAAAGTATAGCAATATAAGGGTGATATTAAAGATATTATAGCAATTCATTTCCTAACCCTAAGTGAATATGTTGCCGCTGTTTTAAACATTGTGGGGAGAACGATATTGGTTGATGCAAATGAAGTTATTTACATGAAGCTCATTCTTATAAAAAGATGAACAGATAACCTCCATTGCAGGACTCTGAGGGAACTGACAAATGACACCAGGCTTGACAGCAATTTTTAATAAATCTCTCAAATTATAGGTGATATTATAGGAATGGAGAATAGCAAAGGTAATGCCTATGTTTTAGAAATGTGAAAAACGTGATATGGGAAACCATAGGATGTTAATGTGATCTTGATAACTGCAAGCCCTTATAATGTATTAGAAGAATATGGATAACCTGTAAATGAAAGAAATTCTCAATGCTGGACTAAACTGACCTTTCTTTGATAGGATAATTAATTTTGTGAGACTAAAGAAATTAACTAGATTGTACCTTTCTAACCTTAAGTGAAATGCTTGAGAGAAGGCTACATGGGCAATTATGAGAAGGAGAAGAAGGTGATTAGTGGAAGAAATGTTGGAGTTATAGATAACTGGCTAAAAAGAAGATGAAAATGTGTCTAGGATTGAAAGTACCTGTACTCTCAATACTGTCAGGGAGGCTGCTAGGAATTACTATCTCTGAATGTCTTCATTAATGACTGGGACAAAACTAGCTCATGCTCTCCGAAATTTAAATAACTTTTGCCAATACAGAGAGGAATCAGAATATGGTAGTAAAATAGGATATTCAAGAATACTTAGGACCTAATAACTAGATTTTCTACTACCAGCTGAGAGCTTTTCACAAGTGAATTGGGCAGATAGGAAACTCATGAGGTTCAACAAGGACAAGTGCAGGGTCCTGCACCTGGGGAGGAAAAACCCCAGGCACCAGGACAGCTTAGTGGTTGACCTTCTGGAAAGCAGTTCCACAGAGAGGGATTTTGGAGACCTGGTTGACAACAAGTTAACCATGAGGCAGCAATGTGCCCTCATGGTCAAGAAGGCCAGTGGGCTCCTGGCCTGCATCAGGAGGAGAGCTGCCAGCAGGTCGAGGGAGGGGATCCTGCCCCTCTGCTCAGCTCTGGTGAGGCCACACCTGGAGTACTGGGTGCAGTTCTGGGCTCCCCAGGACAAGAGGGACGTGGAGCTTCTAGAGAGGGTCCAGCGTAGAGTGACAAAGATGATTGATTAAGGGACTGGAGCATCTGTCTTATGAGGAAAGACTAAGCGAACTGGGCCTGTTTAGCCTAGAGAAGAGAAGACTGAGAGGAGATCTGATCAACATGTGTAAATACCTGGAGGGATAATGCAGGGAAGATAAGCTGGGGCCAAACTCTTCTCAGTGGTGGCCAGTCACAGGACAAGGGGTAATGGGTGCAAGTTGAAACATAAGAAGTTCCATCTCCACGTGAGAAAGAGCTTCTTTCCTGTGAGAGTGACAGAGCCCTGGAACAGGTTGTGGAGTCTCCTTCTCTGGAGATCTTCCAAACCCGCCTGGCTGCCACCCTGTGCCCTGTGCTCTGGGTGACCCTGCTGGAGCAGGGGGGTTGGACTAGATGATCTCTAGAGGTCCTTTCCAACCTCAGCCATTCTGTGATTCTGTAATTATAGAGAGAAAGGTCAGGAGACTAGAAGCCACTGAGGTGAAGAAGCCATGAAAAAGATATATGAGTTCTTAAAAATATTGGAAAAAGTACACACAGTAAAAATAGGAAAAAATGTACACCATCGTATTCACATTAGCAAAAGTTTACTTCCAATATCTCAATCAGCTATAGCTAGGAGTTTTGTTAACTTAGAAACAGATGACCAGGATGCTTTACAGCACATTAGATTTGTTTATTCAGTCAAAGCTGATTTCACTCACCCCTATTTTCTTCACATGACTTGAATTTTTGCACACACCTCCTCGTAACGCCTGCCAGCACCGTCTTGTGACAGTCTGTCGCCTTTGTCCCAGCTTTGCTTTATGCATAATTTTATATCCCAGATGCTAGCTGTGACTTGGCTGCGTAATAGTAAATTATAGCTGTGGAGTGATCTTACTGTTACATGTTGTAACCGTAACTGCAGTAAAAGCTATTTTAAAGGTGTCCCTGCCTGTCTTACTCATTACATTACAGGGGGAGAGTAGTTTATAGTACGTCTGAGGCATAATAGTGACTGTGGGCTTGGCTGAGCTCTACTCAGGCTTTGGCCCTTCTCTTTTTCTCTTGCTCATCCACCATCCTACCCTAATATGATACTGCAAGGAAAAAAAAAAAAAAAAAAACCAGAAACAAAAAAACTCTCTGTGTTTCTGGACAGTTTTGCTTGAACATGGAGCACTGTGGCAAAACTATCCTGAATCTTTATCTACAAGAGGTTAGTGAAGGAAGTTAAGTTGTATTAGCCCCTGAAAAACTTCATAGAGGAAAGATGAAGGATGCTTTTAGGCTTCAGATCTTAAATTGTGACCCTTGAGATTAGGCCAGAAATAGCTATAAGATCACTGCAGGTGAAATTCATGGTTGGCACAAAGTTGGGTGGAAAGGTAAATCATACAAGATACATCTAGAGAGCTCTCCTAAAAACATTAGAATAGAAGTCAAGGGCAAAGATCTGCATTTAACTACAAGGAAGACTGTCTCTTGGAAGCATTGACTAGCTCTCATTGCGAGTGTGTGGTAGGGGAGCTAAAAGCGTAAGCCTTATTTGTCTAAACAGGTGATGATGAGTAAGGGAGTGATTTTCCCCTCTAAAGGTATGGTTCCAGTGCTGGTAGTCACATTTTCACAGTAGATGTTGTAAGGAAGGAGGCAATAAAGACAAATAATAAAAAGATGACCTCAAAGACTGTGAAAAATGCCTATAAGTGAGTCTGACAGATCTTACATTTGGTTAGTTTAGCAAAGAAAAGGCTGGGAAGTGACTGCCCCAGAGTGTTCAACTTCATGGAGGGGAAATGCCCAGGGAGTAAAGGATGCTTCAATTTACCTGCAACATCAGCCTGCAAGAGATGTTTGAGAGAAGCCCAGAGGCCAGAATATGCGGGTGTATGAAATGTATAGATGGACAAACCACCTCATCTGATGGTTCCTCTTGGTCCTAAATTCTTCAAATCTTCAAACCATGCTGCAAAGATATTTCTCCATGCAGACTCCCCTTCCAGGGGATGGAGCTGAACTCCTCTGGAAGACTTTTCAGTGACTTCAGTGGTGTCAGGGTCTAGCCAAATAGCACTAACGATGAGAGCATTGCAACGATGAACAAGTGGGAAGCAATAGCTCTTCAGAAAAGTATGAAGTAACAGCAGTCGTCTGAAGCTTTTGGAACTGTGAAATGAAGACTACGAAAACAAGATCAGTGTTGTATTTCCAACCAAGGAACACTTCAAACAAACTGTTAGGAAAATCATGGCAACCCTTATAGATGGCTGCATGGCATTCTAGGGTTTGCTGACAGGACTGTGAGCAGCTTTGAAGGAATTATCTCTTAAGGTTAATTTTCTGGTAGGCATCTTAGGAACTGCCTCTTCTCTACATTACCTTTGATCTGCAATTTTGGTTTTGCTGGGGCTTAACTTACTGCAGGGCCATTTCCTCAGGTAAAATCTTCTGGACTCTGCTGTGCTGCACAGTTAGGGAGACCTTCTTCCCCTCTCAGTCCTTGAAGAAACCCCAAAGGTCAAAGCTGTTATGAGCTCCTCACTGGGACTGACTTACTAATTATCAGCTTCAATTTCATGCACTGTTTTTATCCATTTAGCTTCTAAAGAAATACTTTCATGCTGCATTTCAACAGAAAGTTCCAGTTCATGCTCACCAGCTCTTCAAATCTCATTTGCCACAAGAGGAGAGATTCAGTTTTCAAGAGGCTGAGAGACTTTCTTCCTGTGCTGAGCTTTTACATTCTCTGTAAGGCAATATACTAGCAAAAATACAGAGCATCTTTCTCAGTCTGGGCTTCAAAAATGTTTGGTACTTCTATGAACTACAATAAATATATGTGCTTTCTGCTTTAGAGAAAAGGAGAAATACAAGCCCAGATTTCTCTATCCAAGCTCTACATTAGCATTGCAGGGTGCATTAAGGAGGATGCAGTGGTATATATCTTCTGCTGTGACCCATGGTGGTCAATTGAAACAGAGGACTACCACTGGAAGTGCCTTGTTCTCCATGGTTATAGTGGAGCGCTCTGAAATGACATACCAAATTTAGGCAACTCAGAGAGGTGTAAGTGGTTACATCCCACAAATGACATCAAAATTTTGTACGCTTTCTTCTTTGAAGCTTGTCTTCTCAGGGCCATGCATATGACAGGACAGACTGATGATTCAGTGATTCCTGTTGATGAGATGCTTTGGTCCCATTACCCAGGTGCATCAAGGAAAGGAATTTTATTCCCCACAGCAGTCTGGCAGATGTGGCCAAAGTAAGTTTTGGGTAACCTGTAGCTGGCAGTGATCACCTTCCAGGTTTGCTAACACCGATCTTCCCGCTTTCTGTCATTGTGATGCTTACTTTTCTCCCGTTCTACCTGAAGACACACTTGAGATCCAATCTGCCTCAGCTATAATAGGTCACCTTGAGCTGGCAATGAACAAGCCAGTGCGTTTAAGTTAAACCAGAGGGTTAACTACACCGAATGTTTAACTCTGACACTGTATGTCAGCGTGAATCCTTTTTGTGCAGCCGTAGTGCTCTCCCATTCATACCATCCTCGTATATCTCCTCACCAGAGCCCTGCAGGAGGATACCTTGCCAACAGCATCACCAGCTCGTGGTGAGATCACCTACATCTCTCCATCCCCTAGGAAGCTAGGTTTGTCTCTCTGGTGCTTGTCTGAACCAGTCCCACACGTGTTATTTTCTCCAGATCAAGGCCCTGGAGGGACAGAGATGTGGTGATGCTCTTGCTGTACCTGCCCTCACTGTTGAGAAATACCAAGGAGCTTGGTTCACCACGTGCCAGGGCAACTGGGCAACAGAAGACTGAGATACCCCAGTGCCAGCATGGCTGAGAAGATGAGTTGTGTGTACATGTATGATGAAATGGCATGGGCTCTCTGCCACAGAAAGTCTCTACTTCTCGAGGAAACTTCAAATGAAAAGCAGCAGTTTGGCCCTTTCTGTTCCACACTGTAGAGAAAAGGGTCAGAGCAGCATACAGAGGCTTTGTATCAGGCCTCTGTGGCTTCTTATTTTTTAACAGAATCTTTAGACTTTTGAGGTTTTAGCAAATCCTCCTATTTCAGCTTCACTTCAAAGCAACAGTAAGAGTCCTAGGGCTTACCTATGACCTAACTGCTCAAAACTGCAATTTTGTTTACCTTAAAAATCAGGCTAAAGAGCTTCAAACCTCCAGAGAATTTACCTAGACTTTGCCAAGTTCTGAATTAATGATGTTAAAAAGAGGTAAATAGGCTTTACTAAAATGGTTGTATGCCCAGCCTATGGCCTGAAAAATGGTGTTACTAGGGACAGCTAAAAGCAGAGCATAATTGCCTTTCAATAGTCCCATACTCAATATCCCATGGAGAGCATTTACCCTCCCCACTGAGTGACACCATTTGAGAGTCTATTGCATTCCCATTTTCTATGCATATCACTGAGGAAAAAGGGATGAAGGAAAGGCAACGTGTGACAAGCTGCTTTTGAAGGCAGCAGTTGAAAACTGCAGTCTGCCCATTACGGTCCACCCTCCACCCAGATCTGCAGTGAGGGTTGATGAAATTGGAGCTGATCACAGCAGCCCTCTGAAGCGGAGCGCGTGCGTGCTGCACCGCAGCAGCTGTGGCCACTGAAAGAAAAATCCGAGGCTTTAACTGCAGCACAAAACCCTCCCTTGCAAACAAAACGCAGAAGCAAAAGGGTGAGAGCTTAAACTCTGACACCAATGACTCCTAGCCATGTCTCAATAAGGAAGGCAGATTATCTGGCCGGCATGCTATTCAGAGGTGATATCAAGTATTGATTTATTTCCAAGAAACCTTAATTACATTGTTCAAAGTCTTGAAAAAGAAGGACAGCCTTGGAGTTATCAGCAATCCTAGACGAGGCAGCAGATAACAAAACCCATCAGTGATTCTGAGCTGTTTTAATACACTTCTTGATATGTTTCTCAGAAAAACAAGACAATCATCACCAGATATGCTCTCCTAATCTAACTAACCAGTGCTGTATGCTGGCATCAACTTGTTCCATTACCTTCTCACATTGTTAAGGCGTTACGCTTCACTTATCTGAGCAGATGAGCAGATAACCTCTACTTCCAGAACATCCTTTGGATTTTTATGGTGTTTCAAATTAGACATGCAAATCTAATTTTGCTGAAACAGACCTAGACTCCATTACCAAGGAAGCACTTTCCATTTGGATTAACAAGGCTGCATTGTGTCACTGCCTGATGTAAGGTGCAGAAGTGCCCAATTTATCAGGATATTAAACAGTAGAGCTTGTTGTGGTTTCTTTCTAGCCTACAGAATGTACATTTGCAGGTCTGCAGCTGAACTCGCTTCATCAAACACCTCATTACCCTGGCAAAGAGAAGGGGAAATAGCAGCTTAAGTACTTCAGAAATACACTGGTTATACATTAACTCATGGGTCCATAACTGTAGAAATCAGACAAGTTCCACCACATATTTTTTGTTTAATATAAAATAAAACAAAACAGAAAAAAAAAATATATATATATCCCTCTCTCAGTTTTCCTGCTTCTCACAGAAATGAGCCTAAGCAAGTAAGAATGGTATTGGAAAGAAATTCAAGCTGTATCTATACTGCGGTAGCTGAGAGCATTTCTGAGGTGTGTGCACCCACTCTGTGTTGAAATGAGACAAAGGCATTTGCCACCTGCCTTCTCCATGGTCTGGTGTCCCCAAAAGGCAATGTGGTCTGGACAGAAGTTCTGGCATATTCTGGAAAGGTCTCTAATCCACATGTTTAAGGGAATATCATCCCACAGCATCCTACACACTAACCAGTTGGTCAATTTAGAGCACAAGGGTTTTTCTCTGCTGTGGGCAAAAAACATTCTGAGTGACCTTGCAGAATTACTTGATTCTTCATGACTGCTCTTTCTTATATAAATGAATGCCATTAAGTATTACTTACCTGGCAAGCATGCATGGGAAATGAAGGACTGAGGTGCACTTAAGTAGATAGGAACAACCTTTGGGGTCAAACAGGCTCTATGAGGCTCTGTCCCTTTGTGGGGAAATTCCCAGAGGAGAATGAGCTAAATTGCTCAGTATATCTGTGAAGTGGGGAAAATGCATATTTCCTTTAGCTTAATTCCTTGAACCCTTGAAGAAGTGGAGAGGTTTGCAGGACAAGGAGCAGAATGGAGGTCTTGCTGCTTCAGCCCTGGTACTTTGGCCCTAAAACCTCCACCAAAGGAATCATTGCATACAAACATTGCACTTCTCAGAATAAAAATTCCTTCCACCTTCACCTAGAAAACATTTATCATTGCTACTATTTAGCTACGAGCAGCAGTGGATGGTTTTCAAGAATCAGTTGAGCTGTTGCCTACTGAACACAAAAGTGGGCATGACAGCAAACTTTGAGCATACTGGTGTGTCTTTTGATGCAGAGCAACTGGGACCCACTCTGTCCTCATGTGTAAAGCTCTGCTGTGTTGAGGATTAATATACCTGACACAACACATTGGCAATTGCAATCTAATGGACAGCTGTGTGCAAACCCAGAGCTCTTACACAAGATTCACCTTTCCAGAAAACTATAAACTTAATGAACTGTGTATCTTCTGTGACTGTTGTTGTTTACGTGCCTACTGATTTGTCTATCCATTCATCCACACAAAATTAATTTACAGCTAAAGACTTCTCAAATGTTGTAGAAATGTTTTCTTGTCCCTGTTTCAAGGGACAAGGTCCCTCTCCCTTAGACAAAGGCCAAGTAACTTATGCTTGAAAGGAGCTCATGGAAAGGTATAGTCTTTTTCTGGAGTAGTGGCTAGAAATGGATTTGATTGCTCATGGGGCTTCATCTGTTTGTATGCAGAATTTCCTTCAAGACTAGAGTGCATTATGCAGAACTGATAAGGCATAAGCTGTCTTCCCTTTCTTGTATCTGGTGTGATATCCATTTGTACCTATCCTGGGTGGAAATGCAAGAATATCCAAGTAGCAGTACAGATTTTTTTTTTTTTTCACTCATCTGGTAAAAGTACAAATGCATGACTACATGAAATAAAGGGAAAGGGGAGTCAGGCCATACCTGTTTTTTTTGTTTGTTTGTTTTTTTTCAGTCCTCAGAGTCTGAAGAACAAATAAAAAAATACGCTCTCTGAGACAAGGACTCTTATCTCAAAAACCCAAGGTGAATTTTTCTGTTCCCTTCCTTCCTTCCCTACTGCCTTTGGACTCAACTGTCCGTAAGGTTTCTTATCTTGGTTTCTAAAATGGGCTGTTTTTCCTTCCCTCCTTTCTCTCGTATTCACTCTCACATCCGTCCCCCAGCTCAGCAGGAAGCACCAGAGGGATCTGCTCTCACGATGACTGGTAGAGGAGTCACATCATTTAATTTCTGCTCTGAATTCACTGCTGACTCTACTTGGATGATCCCCCGAGATTCCTTCCAAACTGGATGAAGCTGACCAGCCAGCTCATAGTGAAGCACTTGGTGCATAACATATGAGCAACCACATTCCATGCCTTATCCCAAACTGGGATACACAATACAGAGAGTGCAGGCAAAGACACAGTTGCCTAAAATCTGCATTTTGGAGAGTGTCAGTCGCAAGAGAAAATATCATCCGATCCCTTGTACTTGTGGATTCTTTATTCAAAAATATGAGCTAAGTGCCTCCATTGCAATCACGAGATAGGTGCAGGACAGGAAGTCATACAGAACTTCTCTGAAAGGATGCATGCTAAAAATAACTAAAAGTGGCCGAGGGAAACTATCCACTTGTAAACACTCAGTGCTTCCTGAGCAGTCAGAAACGAGCACAGAGAAACCACTTACTCTGTCAAAGGGAAAACACTGAAGACGAACAGCCTCAAGGTTTACTTTTGTACATTTTGGAACCAGGCTTCCTATGAGATACAGAAAAGCACTGTGGAGTTCACCGTTTGATCCTGACCTCTATACATCCAGTTCCCAGGGACTTCGGTAGCAATTTGCAGAACAAATACACTCCACTCAGGCAACCAGCACTGAGATTTTTTTTCAATCCCTTGTTCTGTTGATTTTATGAATATTAAGTTGGAACCAGAAAGGCACCAAATTAGCTAAGTCGTTTACTCCATTTGAGGATGACCCATGATTCCCAGCGTAGTAAGAAGACACTGCATTCAGTAGGAAACTGAGAAATAAGAGTATATAAAGCTATTTGCTAAGATGCTTTTAAGTTTCTGTTAAGCCAGTTTAAATTCTCATTTTGCTCACTGCAAGTTTTATTTATGCTATAGTACACTACTTTCAAATAATATTTAACTAGCATGAAAGCAATAGATGTGCATATGGTAGGTGGATATAAGGAAAATTTATGACCTAGAGCAAGCTGTAAGCCAGCTTTACCAGTTGTAAATGATGCTCTATGTTTTTCAAACCTTTGACACTTTAAACTCTATTTAATATGTATGATGAATTAGCCTACAAGCCAATTCCACCCTGAAACAAAATATTTCCTTGATTAAAGGATTTCTTAAGGAAAAGTTTAATGTATCATATAACAGTAAAATCTTTTTACTTAGCAAATAACTCCAGATTTACAAAACTGTGCCAAACTTAGGCTGTTTCTATATCTGTTTCATACTATCTGTTTCATAGGAACCATACTTCTTCTTTTTAACCAAATTTTTAAAAAGAAGTAATAAAATATTGCAAATGTAAACAGTGCATAGAACAAAAATATTCAAGCCTTTCTTGGAAAAATAGAAAAGATATATAGGTAGCTGGATATATTTTCAGGTATGTGGATGCATGCCATTCTTTCATGGAAATCTGGATAGTCAGCACTGAAAAGGATCTCAAGGCAATTTCTTTGAGGGACATAGCCGAACTGCAACATCTATCACTCATTCTCTATGAACCATTTCTCAGATATTTGCAGAGTCCTAAATGGGGTTCTTCATAAGGTAGTAAAGAGAAGTGATGATTAACTAAGTAATATTAGGGGTGGGCAATTTGGTGTGGATGAGTGTAAGCAAGAGGAGGAGAATAAAATCTAGAGGCAACTCCCTCTCTTCTTGCTTATGAGCCTGCTGCTATGCTAGCCAGCTTGACCAAAAATATCATAACAGACTGATCCCTAACCTGTTTTAAGAAAATCTACTGAAGGAGGTTCCTGTATCCCTTTAGCCTTTCCCTTCCTCATGGCTTTCCAAGCAATGTCTTCTTTCTCAAAGCTTGGGGTAGAAAAGTGTGATGCAGGTGACTCAAACAAGATTTCCTGCTCACCTTGGCTATCCCTCATCTTTGTAGCCCAGTCATGGGCTCCCATGGGTGCTCCTTCGGTCACATCACCTGAACTAAATCCTGCACCTCCTCTTAGAGCTGGAAAAACAGCTCAGGCAAGGGTGTTCCCAGAGGTCCTTGGCATAGAGCATATTTCATTTATACCCACACATCGCTATATTCAAATGTTATCATCAGAAACCACAGTCCTGTGCACGGACTTTGCTCATGAAGGACACAAGGGAATACTCTTGCACAGTTTCTTACACCGTGTAAAACGGGGCCAGTGAGAAGGTCAGCGCATGCTTTGCCATGGGGGCACCAGGCCTAAGCTGCCGCTTTGGAAAATCCCTCAAATGCTACCCCTGCACTCTCTCAATGGCGAGCGATGACACAAGTCAACGAAGAGGGTACAAGATCAGGAAACCAACTACTATAAAAGCAGATGTATCCAGAGGTGGACTTGATCATTCAAACCATATTCTAATGCTTTCTAACCACTGTCTCTTTCTTAGTCTGTTTGTATTTACAAACTTCTGATGTGCGTTTGTTTCTATCTTTTCAATCCCCATCTATGCCGACATTTTGTTTAACTAGCTACTAGATGTCTATTTTTTTTCCTTGAAAAAACACTACACTGATATTCAAACCTAACTTCTGATGGGGTTTTGGTTGAATTTATTTTCTTTTAGTGGCATTTAAGTAGAAAATTTGGTTTCACTTCCTCCTTTTTATTTCTCCTTTCCTTATATAGCACTGATGTTTTTAGCTGTTTCTGTTTTTTTTGCCCTCTAAACATTATCTGTTGCATTCGTGCATACTTAACTGATGGCAATACACCTACATTTCCTAACTACTTTTTGCAGAACCACAAGCTGAAAACTGCTGGACTAACCTCTTCTCTGTTTTACTGAGAGCAAAATTTGACTCATTTCCACCTGAAAACATGTGTGCTACAAGGCACCTTGGGAACAGATCCCAGATTGCCTAGGGAATCCAGAAATCATGGCAAAAAGCAATTTTTTAATGCCATTTAAGAGTTTTGGTGCCATGAAGGTTTTTCCCAGTTTAAGCTAAGCATTTCCCTCAGCGCACCGAGTTTCCAGAAAACCTCGTGGACAGAAATCGCAGACTGGGAACACAAAGAGCAGCGCCGGGTGCTCCTGGGCCCTGGGTGTAGGTGTACGAGGGAGGTTGGCTGCAGCTCCATCCGTGAGTCACCCTTGCAGGAAATGATGAGCGTGGTCTTGCTTCATCCTGAAGGTGACATAGCAAACCAGGAGGCAGGGAAGCTGGTGCCACTCGTAAGCCCATATTTGCCATGCCCATCTCCGAGTGCTTGGCGGAGATGAGATTGCTCAACTTAGCAGCTGTGGGTCTATTTTCTGCCAAGTGGAAATGGGTCCCGTGGCTTTTGTGCAGAGAGGCTTTACCTTGGCTATGTCCCTTTAAGCCAAAGCATTTGCAATTCAGTAACAGCGAAGTAAAAGTGCAGTGAAAGGCAGGAGTTGCTTTCAATATGGAAATGTTTCCCCAAGTGACTCAAATTAAATTTCATAAGAAGAAATCCATAGTTCCATGAAATTTATAGATGCATTATAAAAAAGAAGTATATTGCAGGTTACTTGATTTACTGTTGATTCTTTGGGCAGCACTCAGTAGAGCAAAGGAGGAATGTGATTTGGAAATACACTGGAGGGGATTCAGCAGAATGCTGGCAGCATCGAGTTTCATCCAATTTGAGGGGATTTTCACTCTCCTTGGATACAGCAACTAGCTGGGTTTATTATCAAATTGCATTTTGCTGGATCCCCTGTAAATCTGAGAACTAGGGAAAATAAATGCAAATCTAGTGACTTTTGCCTCATTTGTGCTCCCATCAAGCTTTCCGTTATTCTGACATAATTTGTTTCTTTTCACTGGGTCTGTGTTTATGGATTGTTTATGCAGACTGAAGCTTGAATACTGCAAGAAGACGTATGCAAAAACAGTGCACAGAGGAGAAATCAGAAGGGAGACATTTGGATTTCAAATGAAACCTTTTGTCTATGAGCAGGTACTGGATCTGTGCATGTGTAAAAGTGAGGCTGGCACTATGCGTTAGTACTTTAGCACGACTGTGGGAGTTTTGAGTATGTCCAGACTTGATCAACACATTGTGTTCGAAACCAGAATATCCACACCTATCCACACTTAAAATATCATTATATATCCCATATGCTAGGTGCTAGGTAACACACATGCACCATTAGGTTAACTGGTATATAGGCACCACACTATCCCATATGGTACAAATTTGTATTAAAGATTAATAGGTGCACGAGCAACTCTTCCTGCACACTGTGGTGGCTGGATTTGGGGAGAAAAATGTATTTCTCATTCATGGTAGGCACCACAAGGCAAGTTTCTTGTGAGGTATGAGGATTTTGGCAATATCGTTCCTAAGACCTGGTACTGTCTACGCAAATGGTGCAGACACTTGTATATTTGCTTGGCTGAAAATTCAAACTGAACAAACTAGTCCTTCATGTGAGATGAACATCACATTAATGTGTATATACACAAATATTTGTATTTATATCCCTTGTCCTGGAGCAGACTTGCATTGGCTAGGTGGGTAGAATGTCCTCCTTGACCTGTCTGCACAGATACATCCTCTCATTTCGCTTTTACAAAAACCAGATTTTTTTTTTTTTGAAGGTCTTGCAAGCCAAACTAATGAAGAGCAAGCTGAATGTGTACCAAGCACAAGTGCCATGCTATAACTAAACCTGTGAGCAATTTACCCCCTGCTTCATCACTGCCTCCACTCTGCAGGTGTTAAAAAGATGCTGTTTTGCACAGGCACATGGAGCATCTCTTCCCTATCCCCACAGCTGGATCTCTGGCAAGCAGGCAAATAGGTGCGATGGGTATCATCAGTAAGGAAAGTGTGATTGCAGTCTTACTATTCCTTGGATTTTTTGATTGTTCCTTCTCCTTCCGTCCCTCAGACAGGAAAATCTTAGTGCTCTTTAGTCAGTGCTCTTAGACGGCCCTACAGACACTGCCAGCGAACCTTGATTTACCGGGGCCCCTGACAGGGAGAGGAAAGTGCATCTTCCTGTACTCTTTTTTCAATAAAAAACTGCCCTGCGACACCACCTGCAAACAGAGAATGAGAGAAAATCTGCATTTTAGAGTTTTAAAGCAAATGACCAGCTGTGGCTGGCAGGCTGTAGGTGTTTGGAGGCAAAGTACAGGAAGCCTGTAAAATATGGAGAGAGCTTGTAACCAGCAGACGGCCTTTGCTAGAGGAGTCCAAACGCAGTAATCACATAGAGCAGGCCTGGCCAAAGGGAGCACACAGAAGCGTGCACAAGCAAGCCCTGAAGCTCACGGTGGAGACCCTGATAAGCAGACACTGGAAAAGACGGGGTGTTTGTGAATGTTGATCAAGTCCTCATCTGACTTGGTGGTGTTGAGCTTTACTTACCTAATTCCTAAAATCAGGGAGGAAAAGAGAACTCTCTATATCAGCTTACAATAAATAAGTACAGAGGAAGACCTGGAAGAAATCTGATAAACTAATTCTGCCTAATAAAGATGTCTGTTCTACAGAGCTGTCCATTTAGGAGATCAAACAACATTTTTTGTTCAACAGTGATTTAAGTAAATTCTCTTACCTGAAATCAATCTGTAAAAGAAAAAAAAAATTGTCTATCTTTAAGTTTGAGACTGGATTTGAGATCCATCTTCAAATTACTGCTTCTGTCAGACTCATCTATGTTGGAACCTGGGAACAAATGAGGACTCACTGCTCAGAGCCAGAGTTAGTTTAATTTTAGACAGGGATTCATAGTCCAAATCTCAGGCCAAACCATGCCTTAATGGAACATTTCTGTGGGAAATTTGTAGCATTTCTAGCTATTTTTTAAATATGTCTTCTGTCCTTTCATATGGAAATATAGACTTACCCCTTCTGCTTTATAGAGTATTGAAAAATAATTTCTGTGGAATTCTACTGGTTTATTCTCCCAATTTATGCAGCAGGGCAAAGATATTGTTCATGGTGGATGACACCAAAATCCTGAGTGATCAAAGAGTTTCTTCCAAACCAAATTAGAAAATGAGTCTCAACTAAATTGTTTAGAGCAGGTTCAGATTCAGAAGTGGTGTATTCAAGTCTAAAATTTACTGCAGGCTCAGGTTTTAGGGTGCATTTGAATTTTAATTTCTATAATCCAGCTCGGACAGAACAAGTGTTGTGGCTGTTCTCAGCCATATTTCATAAAAGCCATGTCAAAAGTAGATGAGCAGGCCGCCAGCTTCTCGCAAGTGGTGCTGCTGAGAAGCAGTCCCGGCCGCGGGACCTGATTCCCCAGCAGAACAAGAGGGAGAAACCTCAGCCCAGGCAGAAGGAGAATCCCGCATTCCTGATATCTGCTTCAGCAGCGGTTTATAAAAGCTAAAATTGTACTTAATGAAGCCTGGAGTGCTATTTTTAGAGTATGGCACTAGGAATTCTGTTAAGTTCGTTTAACACAGAGCAGTTGTTTTCTCTGAAAGCCAGTGCATGGTTTTGCAATCTGACTGCCCATCCATACCTTAACTTGCAACTTTTTGGGGGGGTTCTGCCTTTAATCTTTTCTGGTCGCCATGGAAACAGAAATACAAACATCTCCAAAGGACGAGCTGCTTCCCGTGCAAGAAGAGTGTCTCACTGTACGCACAAGGACTGCAGAAATGTTTAATGCAGCTTTGGCCGCATGGTAAGCTAGTTTGGTGGATCATAAAGCAGAAAACATCATCTGGGGCCAAGGTCATGTCATCCCCATCGAGGGAACATTTTACTTTATTCCATCCCGTTCTGAAGACTACATTTTGTTTTTCACTTAGGCCAATTCAGGGGTATAATTTATGAATAGCTATTTTGTAATCAAAATAGCTATTTATAGACTAAGTAAGTGGAAAAATTACTGCCAAAACCAGTTTCTTCTCAGATTTAGATCTAAAACGCATTGATTATATGCTTTTAGAAAAGTATTCCAGCCCTTTATCCTCATGCCCATCATGTTTTCTACACAGAGGAGGGTGAATGAAACATGTCAGCCCCTCTGCAGCGCACCGATAGCTGTTACCACATACTAAAAAGTCATTTCACATCTGATGAAACTGGGGGAGACTGTGAAAATAGTTTGTGCAGAATGTATACAGGGGATCAGTGCCTGAGTCCAAACAGGTCCCAGGGGTTGTTTGATACCAGCCCCACTGCCAGGCTGTTCAAACACAACTCTCTGAGACAGCAAGTGTACAATGCAAAGTTTTGGTCTCCAAGACAGCTTTTTCTTGATCTCAAAAGATCTTGCCTTGATATTCCCTGCCTAGAAGTGCATGCTAGGACTAGATACGAGATGATATCTGGTAACCATCCCTCCCCTGGAGTTTTTGCAGATTTAAAAAAAAAAAATCTCAAACTCTGCTTTAGGGGGGTTTCTTCTGGAGCTTCTGAATTACCTTCCCATGGAAGAGAATCATTAAACTGTACACAAACCTGGAAAAATATATATATTTATGGAAAATAAACATTCAGGCTGCAGACAGGAGAAAAAGCCTTGCAATATGAAGAGAGGCAGCCCCCTCCGCTACAGTCTGGAGCCACACCAATGATTCTCTAATTTCTCATATTCAGAGTGCAAAGAGTTAAAGCAATATATTTTCCAGTGCCCCTAGCTGCAGCCTTCCCTCCTCCCATTGCAGGTCTCTGCTCTATCTTGCGGCACTCCAGCCGGCGACGGAGGACACTGAAGCATAACAGAAAGGGCAACATTATTAGCACTTGGAAAATGCAAGAATAAACTTTGCTCCCGTCGGGAATCACTTGAGTGACACAATGGCAAAAGGCCCCGGGCCATGTCTTCCCGCACCCTGCGCCTCCGAGACCCCTGCAAAGGCCTCTGGGCTTCCAGCGGAGCTGAGGCTACACCTGGCAAGGCTACACTTGGTGTCACACAAACAGGGCAGGTCACAGAGGCACACTCTTCAACAGGTATTTCTTAGGTGTGAATACTTTGCAAATTTATTCGGCGCTGTTTACTAACAGAGAATATTTTTCATTTATCTTTGTAGTTCTTATATTTATAAACCCCAGGTTTATAATAAATTCCATAAAATTGTAATAACTAAAAGAAAACATTTTATTAGATATTATACAAACACTTACAAACATAGACCATATATTACTAATATATTTATTACCTATATTACCTTAACGTAAATATACAGAGTAAAAATAAACAGGAAAGGTAAAGAAGAGTGACTCCAATACTGGCCTGAGGTTTAAAATATTTCAAAAGAAACTCTAAAGGTAGCTCCAAGAGGGTTTCTGTCTCGCATTCAAGGGCTTGTAAATTTTCTTACATATTTGTGAATATGGCAGTTAGAAAGTGATTTTTTTTAACTTACTTGGCAAAAGCTTTAACAGGAACAGCTGTCCAAACACTGCAAGACCTCTCTACAGAAAAATGCAACATCTACTGAACTGTTGGATTGGTATTTTATTTACAAGCAAATCCAATTGCTTTTGCACTCCCTTTATACACTGCATTTCACAGACAGTTTTGAGATTTTTGTTTTAAACAGCTTTTGGGGCTTCTGAGAGGAAGAGTGGCAAAGCTGAAACAGAGGAGGGAAAAACTGGTGTGTCTGTGCTCATCACAGTAGACCTTTTGTTTTTTAATCAACTCAGATGGAATCCAGACCTATTGGGGTATTATTGCATCGTCATGGACATCATCTTTCCTGGACAGAGGTATCTTTAATGAGCCTGTACAGTACCTGAGGGGGCTTTGTGGCCTGGATGGACATCCAAGTGTTGAAAGATTTGTTACTTGATCTACAGCCCTCTCACTGCTGCTAGGACCTATTGAAGTAAGCCACATCAGCACCCATTGCAAAATACACAAGTATCCACACTTGCTGGAAAGAGGCCCAGGCTCTTTTGAAAAAATAATCCCTGGGAATCAGGTAATTTTGACACACAGAACTGACTGGAAACAATTCCCTCTGATGTGCATGTTTTGTCTTTAACACAACATCTGGCTTTGGCAGGCCTTTGTTCATACCTGTAATTCATTATCCTGCTAATTCCTGTTGGGCGGGTTTCACATCTGCCCAGGTAGGTGCGGGTTCTCTCCAGCCTGGCTAGCCCCAGACGTACGGCAAATAGGTGCCATGTCAAAATCCCTATCCAGCCGTACCATGCAGTCTCCTTGCTACCCAGCCCAAGCCCTTGATAACTGCCTTGCTCAAGAATCTTCCAACGGTGGCAGGGCTGCAGACAGCCCCAGCAGGCAGTGGCTACCATGGCGGATGTATGGATCCCCTGCATGGAATGGGGCCAACTGGAGATGAGGCTGTCCCCTTTCTCTGATAGGGCCCCTTAGGTTTCTGTGGTGTGATCCTTTGGGAGCACCACTCCAGTGATCCTTGCCACATACTGCAACCCCCGTGTCCCCAAGCTGGAAATGCTTGGAGGAGAGGAGAGGAGAGGAGAGGAGAGGAGAGGAGAGGAGAGGAGAGGAGAGGAGAGGAGAGGAGAGGAGAGGAGAGGAGAGGAGAGGAGAGGAGAGGAGAGGAGAGGAGAGGAGAGGAGAGGAGAGGAGAGGAGAGGAGAGGAGAGGAGAGGAGAGGAGAGGAGAGGAGAGGAGAGGAGAGGAGAGGAGAGGAGAGGAGAGGAGAGGAGAGGAGAGGAGAGGAGAGGAGAGGAGAGGAGAGGAGAGGAGAGGAGAGGAGAGGAGAGGAGAGGAGAGGAGAGGAGAGGAGAGGAGAGGAGAGGAAGGCTAAGACTATGGAAAGAGAAGATGGAATAAGAGAGACAGAGACATGCAAACCTCAGCATTAGTCAGTCTGTTGCTGACGGGCTGAGAATATGCCTGGTCCAACTCACACTAGACATGAGCACAGGGTTGCACAGGTGGAACCAAAAGAGAAGAAAATGTAGCTTTTGATTCATATTAAATTTTCATATGGAATTAAAACGAAGGCAATGAATTGTCCCCCAAAATTCCATTTTGCCCCACTTACACACGTTTTTTCCCACCGTAGTTATGTTTTTTCTCATTCAAAAGCAAGAGCTTTCTGAGGACCCTCAGGTGGTCAGTTTGGTGACATCTGAGCACGGACTTAATGTGGGCCATTACATACTTACTCATGGAGCTAAAACTCAGCACTTTTAAGACAAGAAAAATGTATGGATTAGGCATCCATATTTGCTCCCACGCAGCTAGCCCCACGTTCCCACTCAGCCATGTCTCAGCTCAGGCACCTTAGGCAGCAGCATCTAGGTAACCATGGTGACAAGAGCCTTAAAATAGTTATAATAATTTAAAACAAACAGCTGCATAAGTCTATCCTAATCCTAATGAAATCACCCCAAGCCTGTCATCCTAAAAATAGAAAGACAAAACAAAAAAGGAACAACAACAAAAAAAGCCACCCACCTACTTAAAATTAGTTATGCCTCAAACTCAAGAGAATTTGTGCCTTGCTGTTAGATCTAAATTCTGCCTCTCCAGGAGACAGGTCCTTTGTGTCACAAGTTCATTGTTACATTTTTAGACCTAGATGCTGGAAGGTGGAGCCTAAATCCAAGGCTCATTGTACTCCGGCAGCAAACAGGAAGCAAAGGATACGTTGCACAGGTCAGGCTCAAACTGAATTCTCTGGAAGTTTCCCCCTCTCCCCCCAGCTATTATAGTTTTCTCATTACCTTTCTTCACAGGAAGTTTTTAATAGCTTTTCATGTGGCTATTATGGTAGTCACAGTGTGGAGGGGTTTTAAGGCTTTAAATGACTTTTTTGGAAGAGCACCAAGGTTGAGTTAAATAATCCTGCTATTTTTACCGTGTTCTTCTGTTTTTGCAAGCTCAAATTCTTCCTTTGTGAGTCGAGATGTCGATGTCCACACCACACTTCGCCTTTGGGAAAGGTGCAAATAGGCTTGTCAGCAGTTGCTATGAATAAGACACAGCTGTACTGTATGGAGACAAAAAGGAGAAACCAGGCAAGGTCTGGGGATGGAATGATGCGCTTTCACCTCCCCACACACAGAGCAGATCTGTGCTGTTCTTCACGTTGGTTTCAGAGGCTAACTTAAGAACCAAGATACGTCAGGATGTTCCCAAGGTCTTCCATGGTCAGCAGTGGGGCACATAAGACCAATCCATATCTTAGTTTCCAAACTAAGCTCCATCCTCCAGAAGCCTGGGGGGAACCTCAATATTTTCTTAGCAGTTCAGTCCTCCACAGTCCTGAGTTTTAGAGCCCCAGTCAGAGAAATGAAAATAACATTAGGGATTGCAAGAGAGGAATGAGGAGGGTGGGAAAGCCTTATCTGGCTTCCTATAACCACTAGGTATGGGCACTAGCAAGGAGCTAGTGGAGAAACTCCTATATTTCTGCATCTTGATATGGGGCAGGATGAGGCTGAAATACAAGGGGCAGCCTCACTTTCCACCTCCACTGTGATTTGGATGCCACAGCCTACTTGTAGCCTTTGGGAAATTAAAAATAGCCTGCAAAACATTTGAGAGCGTGAAAATGGTTTGTCATGTTTAGCAGCTTGATTTTACTTTTGCATTCTCATTTTTTCATCAGAATAAATTTACATACCTCAGCTGAGAAAAGCAGCAAATGGGGGCTGGGGAAAGTATGGCTATTTTTAAGGATGTGCTTATAAATATCTAAAGCAATATTTTAAGTGCATTTAATATAATCATCCTCAGCCTTCCAGCTCCATTTATACGTTCCTTATGTCCTGAGTATACAAGGGCATCACGTCAACTTCCATGTGTGAATAACAGTCATCCTAATGAGGTGTTGATCTGTTTGGAGCACTACCTGCTACCATAATAGAAATGATTAATAGCGATAGATTGTTTTGCACACCCACACAGATAATTGCATCTCTCTTGAGATGGTTGACAATCTAATTGTGGCAGAATGCAGAGAGGCCTGAAATGCATTTCATTAGTTACTGACCTGAGAACACTGTCTTGTGGTCTCCTTTTTTTGGCTTAGGAAAAAAAAAAAACAACAACAACAAAAAAAACCCACCTGACAGGAAAAAGGAAAAGCATGTGCAGTGCTTCTTAAAAATCACCACTGGCATCATTAAGGATAACAATGAAGCAGCAAATCAGCGCAACGTATCGGCATTCTGTTGTTCCACTGCATATGACAGTTTATGGGCCCCAAGAGACATTTTTACAGGTGCAAAAGTTCACCTGCTGCCTGGTAATTCACTTTGAGACGGGACTGTGATCACTTAATGGACTCCTCTTGTGCGGGCTGCTATGGTAACTGCTGCATCACGCTCTCCATAGACTTGTTTTCTGATGAGAGTGTAAACTGCAGGAGCAAATCTCAAATGGGTTTGTTACTGGAATGAAAATCCCAGGACAGATTTGTACACATGGTTTTGGCCTACTGTGCACTCCTTTTATGGGCATGTTTGTTCGTTTGGCTTAATTTTAAACCCTGTCCTTCACCATTATGTGCTCAAAACACTTCTCAGAATTGAAGTCTTTTGGGTTTGGGCTGAGTTGGAGGCACATGTGGAAAAATTAAAAAGCACAGAGAAAATTCTAAAAGATGAGGCAAGTGTGATGGAGATTATATTAAAACATGCAGCCCTTCCAGGCCGGTCATCGAGCTCAAAGCTCTGCAGAAGTAAAACCCTCTTCAAAACCAAGCAAACAAGGAAAGGTCCTCCAAAGTTGGGTAAATGACTTGTCAGTTCTTCACACAATGTAACCAAAGCATTGGTCTGCAAACAGACAAAAAATGATGGAAAAATGATGCAGAGATCTGACAGCAGAGATTTCTCATCCAGCTCCTTGTTGTGGGGGCAGCACCATGAACAACCGCATTCACCTTCTCCTGGCTGGTCTGTCTGCAGATAGAGGAAAAGCTGGGTGCTCCCAAAAGCTTTGGAAGGCAGGATGGAGAACCACTGTGAGTGGAAGGGGGAGAGGCGGGAAAAACAGGGAAGGAGGCAGTGGAGCAGAGAAAGGGGCAGCAAAAAGAGAGAAAAATGAAGGAGGGTATCTGTGACCTGCTAAAACCTGGCAAGAGTGCTCTAGCAAAAGAATGGGTGAGTCTGGAAGGAGGTCGGACAGCATCAGACAAACAGGATAGAGGTAATAGCAGAGGATGCAGGTTCATGTCTGGGGCAGGAAGCAGACTTGAGAGCTGAAAAGGGCCTGGAGAAACCACAGCAGGGCCCAGCCTGTCAGGTCATCTCACACAGAGGGATGTCTAATCTCTTTTTTAAGACTTCCAGCAGAAGATGCTCTAGGATCTTCCCAGACCTCATGAAGTAGTTCACTCTCCACTTCATTAAGATGTTTTTCTCAGAGCTGATGTGGAACCTCCATATTATCACTTATTCCTTTCCAAATTGGAGGAGGAGAACAGATTGATTATGTCTTATTTTTAGCAATCTTCTAAGTGTTTAAAGACTTAGTGTCGCCTGGGTCTTCTCCAGGATTTCTTAAAATATAATGCTTAAGTATTCTACCTGTTGCCATTACCAATAAGCTGAGCAGAAAGATTACTTCATGTATCTTGCAAGCTCTGCTCTTCCCAGGTTATCACAGTATGATGACAGCCCTGGTTTTTTTATGTGTGTGTTTGGTTTTTTTTTGCAACAGCATAACCACTTGGGCTCCTGGTGGTCAGCTGATCCACCTTTATCTTTAAGTTTTCCTCTCCAGAAGAAGTTTTCCCCTAACACAGTTGATTATTCTAGTCTAAAACCTTTTGTACCTGAGGTACACTTCATTCAGACCATCTCTCCAATTTGTTATGGTCATTCTGAATTTTAATTCTTTTCTTTAAAATGCTTGCCATCACTTAACTTTCCAGATTTAATATGTGCCCTTCCTAGTCCATCATCTGTATTGTTGCTGACCATCTATTTTGTTAATGGTAGTACTGAGCAAAAGTGATCCCAGACAGACCCTTGCAGGGCCCATTCAATCCACACATTTTAACTGGGATAAAGAGATAAGATAAGTTATCTCCAGGGAAAAAAAAAAAAAAAAAGAGAGATAGAATGAAGAAGAAAGTGTGAGTGACATTAGACAATTAGAAAAATCTATTGGAGGGATAGAAGAGTTGTTTGGGCTTAAGGAGGTAGGAAAATGGACAGCAGTGCGATATTATTGCATGTGAAGCTGTAAGGCGAGAGCCAGAAGTGGATATGAAAGGACTGAAAATCAAAGGAGCCATGAATGAGTGGCTGGGTTCCCAATGCATTTGATAAAATCTATTAATCAATTCAATTTTTAAAAAATCAATACAATTATCAACTAACTAGAGAAAAACAAATATATGAAACACTTACATGTGGTGGCTATTAAATCAATAAAAAGGAAAATCATGTTTAAGAGCAGGCAGGCAGGTAGTGATGGGCCAGTCAGCAAAGCCATAACCAAATAAAAAAGGTCTGGTAAAGATAAAAATGACAGAGAAGTGGCTCATGCAAGGCTGGTCACCGCTACTCCCCGGTGCCTCCATCTAGAAACTGCTTCAGTTACTTACAAGGGACAAGCACAGGGAGTAGACAACGTGGTGTGAAGAAGTATTCAGACGAGCAAGAAGCAGCAGAGCAGAGCAGGAGAAGGAAGAACTGATATTAGTTCTCAGTAGGAATGGCTGGATGGCTATTTTTTTCCTTGACTTTTAATCTCTGCAACCTGCCATGTGTAAAAGCAGGGTTTTCAGAAACGGGACCAGCATTCAGAGTCTTGTGGAAGGCAAGCAATGGGGAGAAAGGGAGGTGTATCCTACACTTCACCCTTCCCTGTTCCTCCATTCCCCAGCTTATGCTGCCAGCTCCTGGGTCTGCCTTGGGTTGGGACCTTTGCCCTCAGGTAAACCTGGACGTCCTGCCCTTCCCCATTACACAGTGAGAGCTTTCCTCCTCATTTTTGAAGCATCAGCTTTTTCAGATGACTTTTGATGAAGCTCATATTGCTCAGTGCTCACAGAAGTCTGTAGTAGCCAAAATAGAAATCCTTCCCTAGCAACGTGATTGTTCATGGAGTCACGTTTGGGCTTCATGAAGCTCACATAGGTATGACTTGAGTAGGTTTTTGAGAAGAGGACCTCCTTTCCCTCAAACAGCAGAAAAATGGGTATCAGGTATCAGATGATATCAGATATTAGGTAGGCTGGAATAATGCTCCCGTCCCATGTATTTTGCCCAGTTTGACAGCTCAGGTCCTTCCCAGTCACCACCTGCTATGGTTTTGCTGCCACAAGTTTTATGCTCTGGTAGCCATGGTGGGAGATGTGGCAAGGGAAAGCTCTGGCCTTCGGTCAGGGTGGGCTGTGGGCACAGAGGAGGTGCATGGGGTGATGACCATGGACATGAGGCATGGCAAGCATCTATGCAATCACCCCAGTGTTGCAGTCCATTAGGAGATTCTCCGCTTTGATACCTTCCTGATGCATGTGTGGATGGGGACTCCTTTGTCCTGGATTATCCTGGCAAATGCGGATCACCAATTACGGATGAGTGAAATCCTATACTTGTTGTTTCAGGAGTCTCAGACTTTCTATTACTCACTGTCCTCCAAAATAAAGAGCACAAATACATACACAAACAAGTCCCTCTTCCTTTTCCAGTCTGTTTTTCATCCTTTACCACAACGTAGCAAAAGAACGAGCCAAATTAGCTTGAAGCATCCAAATTTCAAGATACCTGGGCACTGTTTTTTTGCAAGGAAAGTATGAGCCTGAAGCCATCCGTTATTTTCTGTGAAATATCTCCCCTGACTGCTGCACTCCTTACTTCCTTTGCACACGCAGAGAAAAAAAGGCAGCCCATGGCCACCCGCACTTTCGGCTCTGTTTACTCCTCCCCGCAGCTTCCTCACGAGACTTTGCCAGCAAGGCAGTTTGGCTGACTACAGGCACTTTTCATTAATCCCCACCTCAAGCTAAACAAGATGCAGAATGGAAAACTGCAAAGGAGTAAAAGCAGCACATTGCATCAAAGCAACATTTTAGGCAGTCTAAGCAAGACACTTTTTCTGCAGCACGCCTCCACTGATGAGCAGTTGTTTCTAATGAACTGCTTTTTGCCAAGCTTATGCACACAGACATTTGTATGCATGCAAGGCTATTTGTAACCTCTCTGGAAGGGCACTTCCTTCCTACCATGTCCTGGCTGCTTTTTGATAATGGCTTTAGTGCATTCAAAACATCATTAATTATGTGACCGAGTGCACTGACCCTTCTTGTTTCTGCCTTATTTACATTGTTTGCTTTTCGGAGGAGCTAATAAAAGGCAACAGTGGCAATGCTGTGAGCTGGTGTGAACCTGTGCCATTGCTGCCGTGCTTGTTAATGCCACGTTAGGCCTGATCTTGCAATCAGCAAGAAGGACGGGAGCCGCTGTTCACCGCCACCCCCACCCCCCTTAGGGAAACCTTCATCTCCCTCTCTGGTGTGGCTGGTTCATTTTCCTGTTTGGATAGCCAACAAGTGAGATAAAATAGGAGGAAGCAAACTGTGCCTGCTCCTTTGCACAGACTGAGGAGGGGGGCAGACTGGGACCCTGCTGTGGCAGTGGGAAAGGCAGAGCCCTCAGCTCCTACCGCCATCAGGGATGGGCTCTCCTGAGAAGGGACTTCTGCAGACGGGAGACTGCAAAATGTGAAGTGCACACACTAACTGACTGCTGATTGCTTGAACCAACAGGTTTGAAGAGGAAGGCAGCCACAGCAGGAGGGTAGAGAGAAAAAACACTCAAACAAAAAAACCTACTCTCCATAATCCTGAAGGCAAGTGGAGAACTAAAGGAGACCACTTCTCATCGATTTGGGTGCACAGACTCAACCGCTGGCATTTTGGTTATGGCATGCTGGTTTTCTCTGCAAGTTTCCATCTGTTCACAAATCTCCTGGGCTCCTATTCACAGAATATAGCACGGCCAAGATTGGGAGGGACCTCTGGAGGTCACCCAGTCCAAACCACTGCTCAGAGCAAGGTCTGTTGTAGCAGGTTGCTCCGACTGGGTCCAGTTGTATTTGGTTATCTCCAAAGATGGAGACTCTGCAACTTCCTTAGCAAACTCTTCCAGTATTTTACAACTAGTAAAAGGTTTTTTCCTTATGTTTAAATGGAGTTTTCTGTAATTCAGTTTGATCACATTGCCTCTTGTCCTGCTAGTGGGTGCCTTTGGAAAGAGTCTGACTCTGTCTTCTCCTCCATCAGGTATTTGTACACATTGGTAAGATCCCCTGAGCCTTCTCTTCCCCAGACTGAACAGTCCGAGCTGCCTCAGCCACTTCTCATGTGACAGATGCTCCAATCCCTTCATCCTCTTCATGGCCCTTCATGGGACATTGCTCGTGAAGCTGCTGGTGACTGGTGATTCAGAGCTCCCCATATTCTGCTGTCTGATCATCTTCTCTTTGGTTGTCAGACTGGAGGAGCCCAGCTGGTAACTGCCCATATGTTGATGCCTGTTCGAAAGCGCTCTCAGCCCAGGCACATCTCACTTTTCTGACAATGTGCCAGAGTCAGATCATTCGCCTTGCTTTTTGTTTTTCCTTCCTCTGCCAAACTCACAGAATTAGCAGTTGCAGAAATGTAAACTTGAAGGTGTTTAGTTGGCTTTTTGGTAAAGATACAGAAAGTAGCGTTCATTCTTCATCCTGGTTTTGACAAGTGATGCTACCCCTTGTTTGTACCTCTACTACCTGCCTCTGCTGGCCGTACACAGAGCTGGGAGCTGGCTGCCTACGTGCTCAGAAACTCATTCCTCTTATGAACTTAAGAACTCCAGTCACCGAGGCATCTAAATCAGGCACTTGCTGTAGATGTCTTGGAAATAAGTGACTTTCTATGTTTCATTTTAGTGGAGGTAGAAATGAGTTCTTCTCCTTTATCTTCTTTTTTTTTTGGGGGGGGTGGTGTCTTTTTTTATGTAGTCATTACTACACAACAGCATCTGCCTTTTATTTAGTGTTAACCTAATGTAAGAAATAAATCTGTGGTTATATGATGTTGTGAGATAGATACATAGATAGATACGATAAATACTAGTAACCAAAATATTGGCTCCTTTTTCCTTTGAAATACTCCTATTAGGGGTGCCCTGGGATACTTCTTCCTGCCTTGTCTTAAATGAAATTACCAAAACAGGCTCCTGAATTTGTTCCTTTTCCAGAATAATGATGGTGAAAAGGAGCAGCTTCAGGGACCTTCCAGTCTTCCTGTAAGTAATGTCTACATTGGTTGCAACACCATCCACTAATGAGGTGTGGAGAGAAAGAGGCAGGATAAAATTGCACGCTGCTGAAAGTCCCAACAAAGTCAGGTCAGACTCATCTTCTATGAGGATGCAACTTTGTGACATTCATGTTTCTGAGCTCCCAGATGCAACAGGGCTCACCAGTCCAGAAGCAGGGTTTCTTTTACTAAACCCACAATTCCCTTGCTATTTTTTTTCCTATTCATGTACTGTAAAACCTTGACAGATTTTCCCAAGCTTAGTAGAACGTGGGAAATAAGGTTGATTAATTCACATAGAAAGTAAATCCCTTAGCAGTCAATCCTTCTGATGGGAAAGGAAAATATATAGAGCTGCCCAAGGATGGTCATATATTCCGTCAGAATAATTTCTGTGGTCAGAGACCCACAAATCTACATTATAAAAGGATAGACCAAGAGACCACCATCTATGCTGGAAGAATTACAGTCCACTACTTTATAGCAATATGATGTGGTGCCAATCCATCTTAGGTTGCAATATTTCCATAATGCGTGTAAGATACTGAAGAGTTATTAAATTTGAGCAAACCAAAGACCAGTGAGTGTCACAGTCATGTGGCCAGTCCTTGACTCAGATATCTACCACAGAGCTTAAGTTTCCCATATATTTTTGAACTCTTTGGTGAAAACAACAAGTAAGACTGGAACTTATTCGTCAAGGGTTCAGTGGGGCTGTGTCAGGATGACTAAACACTTGTTGTGGCTATGGCATCGATCCTTGTCTAATCTCTTCATGCCGCAGGTTTATTTATCTTTCAGATTGTTTTGTCCTCGGGACGCCTTCACAGCAGCAGTATTGTTAAAATAATCTGCCTAGACTTCCACTGGTCTAAGGTTTGGCTGAATGTCTTGTAACTGATATATCATAACAATAAAAACAGACGAAAAAAGTAGAAGTCGGTTAAATCTGCTAAAAACTACTATTGCCCACAGCATGTATATGCCAATAGGATATGGTATAATTTTTGTTCAGATGGATTGGGTACATTGTCTCATTCTGCAGACCGAGGTCAATGGGTCTTGTAGCATAAAGCGACATATGTGTTTACTTGTTTTCAGGAGATCTTGGTTATAACACTGGAACTGCTCAGATGACAGCATGGAGTGATAGAAACAGTGAATGACCTTCATGAAGCAGTCCTCAGATCTTAGAGACAAGGCACAGAAAGCACAAAAACCCTTTTGGATGTCCCACTGCCTATAGTCCGTGACCATTCAAGCAAGGTAAATGCTCACTTACTGGGATAGTTGTTATTGTTTAAGCTCTTTGGTGTTGCTTGACTTTAATGATTAACTCGACTTATTGATATAGATGTTTTGGTTTATTTGCTTTAAAAACTGGGGATTTTTCAGGCGCTTCTTGGAATAGCACTTCAGTAATGTGTAGGGGAATTTGCAGTTCCAGTTTTATGGACTATGAGCTTTGACCTTTCAGAGACAACTTGCCATACAAATAGCATCAGAATTTGTGAAGGTTTGTAGTCTCAGCAGTTCCTATTTTATAGTATGAAGATGTGTTGGCTGATACTTCCACAACTGTAGCAGTAGGGAAAATACATAAACCCTTGCATATAATTTATGTAAGCCATGTACAAATATCATGTACATAAGACACATGCCAATAAAGTAAGCCAAGCCAAATTCAGTTCTCTGTTACAGTACATGAACTAAGTACCCCAGAAGTAGCTAAACCTCATCCCATTTCAGACTTGGAAAAGAAAGACTTTTGAACCAAGAAAGTGTCTCTCCAAATGGCTTAACAAGAGATGTGGCCACTTTCTATAAACATTGTTTGTGTTTTCAGATCATCACAGCTTTAATAACTCCACTAATAAACTTTATTTTGCATTTTATTAACTCTGGTGTCAATTAAAATCTTGATTTGGGATGCACATCTTGGCAGCAGTTGGATATTAGCTAACACAGAGCTCGTCTCATGAGCTAATGCTTATCAGTAACAGCAGTTACTGATTTAGCTGTATGATTAACTGCAATCTGTGAAGAACTACCTTTCAATAAGTAACTAGGACCAGTATTTAAGCCTTTTTCTGTGGTTTGTTTTGCTGTTATTCTCAAAGGTTTCTGGTTCCCCTCCCCCTTAAAAATACCAACTAAAACAAGAGGTGCTTTGACGGTTGCTTGTTTCTTTGCAATGCCTTTCAGCACCTTAAAAAAAAAATCTTTTACACATCCAAGAGTGCTGGGTTAAAAAAAAACAGCACAAATTGTATAGGGGGAGGCGTTACTTTTTGCTGACTTTGTTCTTAAGAATTCTTTGCTATTGTTGATGGTATTTGAGGAAACACCAATTTAAGGAGCTGTGACAGAAGGAAAACTGTTCTGAACACATTCCCATCTGCAGATCCCCCCAGAATCCTGCTGCAATGCAGAAGTGCAAGGGGGACGCTGTGCCATGAGATAACATTACGCTCCCCTGTTACACAAGAAAATGAATGCAAGGCATGTTCATAAGGAGATCATCATTACACAATTAAAGTGAAACCAAGCTGTGTTTGAGAGTTTTTAGGCTGCCATTAGAAACTGAAGCTTAAACCAGTATCATGTTTCAGCAATGCTCTGACACAAGCCCCATATCCGTAAATGAGTTCTGTCTAGATCTATATGCTGGGATATACAATAGATCAGATTCCTGGTATTGCACCTCTGCAGTGCTAACAACAGATGCAGAACAAGGAGAATATATCTGCAGCACAGATATTTGTTCAATTTAATCCTCCAATTCTACATGCCTGGTAGTAACTTCTAGCCTCAATTCTATCAGACTGGTGCAAGGGAAATTTCCTGCATTCCCTTTTGCTTGAAGCAAAGAACATCTCTTTTAAAAAAACAATACAATCTTGATTTTGAAATTGCCAGAAATGGGAGAATCAACCACAACTTTGGATAAATGTTGCCAGTGGTTAATGAACTCTGTAGTTAACAAATGTGCCTTGTATTTAGTCTAAATTTGCCTGCCTTCCGCTTTCAGCCACTGGATCTCATTATACCATTATCAGCCATGTTAAAGAGTTCATTTTCACATTTCTGTTCTCCATGTAGGCGTTCATGGGTGGGATCCCACTTACCTAGCTTCAGCTCTCAGAAGGCTAACCATATAACCTAAACTACTTCTGTAGGCTCCTCTGCAGGCAGCACAGAGAGACAGGGCAGTCCTTTTCAATGCCCCTCCATGCTGGCGAGCGCATTGCCTTCATATGACACTGCTGCGCTTTCCTGCTCCTGTCTGGGCTGGGATATATGAGGATATTGTGTGTGGACCCTTGGCAAAGGTGACCACTGCTGTGATTGCTCCACATTTGATCTTGCACAGAACAGAGCTCGCATACAGTCAGCAACACTTCTGAGGCAATCACCCCTCCAGGATTTTGTCTAGCACTCTTGAAATACTACATACATTTGCTGGTCATCTGATTCCTGTGGCCTGTGTGATGGAAATTTCCTCCATATCCCTCCATTTCTGTAGGTTTTTCTCATAACCATGTAAGCCTTGTGATGACAAACAAGCTCTCTCCCACATCCTTGTTAATTTTTCGTCTTCCAGCTGCTGTAGGTCATTTGGTGGGCTTTTGACGTGTTCCCTCTGGATCACAGCTTTTGACACATCTGTCTTTCTATGAGCAGGGTGGAAAGTGCTCTGCTAATAGGGTACCTGTCATGCACGCCGCCTGTGCGCACGCACAGGCAAACACACGCTCACCACGTCAGGGTGATTTCCTCTGTAAACAGCAACTCATTTCCAGCGGGGTCTCAAGGGCCGCTCGCTCCAACCACATACGTGAAATCCTTGCCAAGAACTAGGCACTGGGTGAAGCATCGTGTTGCCAACCGCTGTTGGATAAACCCTGCTCTGTTTACTCAGGAGGAAACAGAGGCCCCCCATGCCTGTTTGCTGCCCCCAGCTTGTCATATCCAAGCAAATGGTTGTGATGAAGACAGAAAACTCATCAAGTTTCAGGTATTTTCTAATTTGGGTATTCCAGAAAATGTGACTGAGCTTATTCTCTAGGAAAGAGGTAGTCTTTTCTCTGATGAAGCTCTCAACCCCACATTTTCCCAAGACTCTCACCTTTCAAAAGGACCTACTGGAAGAATTTCTTTCTATCCCTCTCTTGCCAGATCACCCCACAAACCACTTGATTCAGCAGTCTGCTTCTGTCCCTATTGGGTAGGATGATTTCGAGACCAGTCAACTTCCATATTATAATTTCTTGGGAAGAAAAGGGGTGAAAATGATGAGTTTCCATGACTTCAGTGAAAGGAAGCATGTTGTTTTAGTATTGCTCCAGCAAATTCACAGCAATTCTCTTGAACTGTCACATAGCCAGTGAATGTCTACAATAAGAATTTGAGTGACTCTGGAACGAGTGTTTTCTGGTCAGAGTAGCTTATTTCACTTTTTGTAAAAACAGTTTTTAAAAAGTGAAAAAGCCAGCAAGAATTGGAATAGTGATACCACACTGGAAAAAAACAATTCAATAATGAAGACTTGAAGACTTCCCTACCACCAGTATTCCTAGACTGATGTGAACCATTAATAATACCAGTCTCAGAGATGCTGTGGGCACAGAAGCAAGAAACTATTTATGCAGGCAAGAAATGTCAGCCCATGAACACTGAAAAAGATTAGCTAAAGTCTGAATCCCTGTGAGTAAACAGAGCGGGGTTTATCAAACAGCGGTTGGCAACACGATGCTTCACCCAGTGGCTAGTTCTTGGCAAGGATTTCACGTATGTGGTTGGAACAAGTGGCCCTTGAGACCCCGCTGGAAATGTGCTGCTGTTTACAGAGAAAATCACCCTGACGTGGTGAGCGTGCGTGTGCCCATGCGTGCGCACAGGCAGCGCGCATGATGGATATCACATCAGCAGCACACTTTCAGCACCACTCGCAGAAACACAGATGTGTCAAAAGTTGTGATCCAGAGGGAACACGTCAAAGGCTGAGTGAGAACAGTTAATCCTTCACGTCTACTCCATCTTTTCTGCCATAATTGTCTGCAGGAATGCTGCCTATCGCCAGCTGTGGCAGCGAGTTCAGGCTAAAACTAAGCAGGGACCAGGGATCTCAGCGTATTCCACAAAAGCTACTAAACGATCGCGGCAGCATTCTGCAGTTGATACCGGCCCATATTTTTTTTTCCCCTGCAGGCAAATGCCATATTGAGAAGTCTTGATTTGCGTCCCCAGCTCGGACACTGTACCATACTTTTGTCCCAATTCTCCAAGTGAGCATAAGCACTTCCCCTCGATGCCTACAACCCCGCATCCTTCTCGGTGGCAGCAAGGATGCGTTGCACTCACCTTGCAGGGCTCAAAGAGATTGCCTGAACAACTGCTAGATTGAAAACTGTGAAGTCCACCTCAGCTGAGATGGAGGAGGATTTGGGGAGGAGAACTGAACATGGCTTTTAGACCCAAGCCTATTTAACTTGATGTTCACTGTGTTTGCTTCTGAAAGGCAATGCATTAGCCAGAGGATTTCCCTCTTCATACTCTGAAAGTTGAGTCACACGTCAGTCCCCTCCTTGGAAGAGTATTTATGCTTCGTATTTCTTCAGGATGGCCTCGTAATGTACAAATATTTGTGCATCAGGGAGCAGGAATGAGATGTTTTAGAGATTTGTAAATAATCTAGGCAGGTAGCTCCCATTAATTTAATGTAATTCTCTAGGCAGCTTTCAAAAATCTTCGTCAGGATGTTCTGGAGAAATCTTTTTCTATGCCAAACAACCTTTACATAGCTACTGCCAATGCTACTGTGGAAATAGTAATACTGTAAGGTTACGAAATCATGGTTATAAGCAGGAGCTGCTACGGGTCAGAAAACTCCAATGATTCACAGACACTGTTTTTATGGTTAATTTTCCTGGAAAAGTACATTATTGCAACAATTCCTCTTTTTTGTCATCACGGTGTTTATTCCATTTATGTGTTTGCTTTTACTGCTGAATCTTAGTTTGGCACAGAGATACTTGTATCTTGAAAGGCTTTTTAAAACCATCAGCATTTTGACATATACAAATTGCCAGGGGATTATGTTTTTGGCTTTACAAATAACGCCGTGTTTTTGTACTTTTTAGCAGTAATGAGCAATCCTCCCGCTGAAATAGCAACATTTCTAAATGACGTTTCAACTTTTTGTGGCTGCAGTCCACCTATTTATAATGTGGGAAATGCCCTGCCTCTGAACTGTATAACTGATACGTCACATTCTCCACATGGCTGCTTTTAAGCAGAAAGGAGTAAATAGCACTAAGGTCCTGTGGATGCATTTTTAAACAGTGTCTGGTACTTACAAGTATTACGATAACAATAACTGAGGAGTTAGTAGAGTGAAAACACCAAGTCAGGAGAGAGTTGCTGAGGGTGGGACAAGAGGAGCAACTTGAAGGAAGAGTGCAAAACAGCGCAAAGGAAAATTACAACTTACTCTCCATAAACAGTGAAGCATGCTGACTAAGCCTCCTGGAGATGCTCGGTCCTCTGGGATGCTCAGTCCTCTGGGATGGGCCTGGACAAACGGCTGGAAAATACATTGCTTGTAGGCAACCTTCTCAATGCATGGTGGAGGTGAGCTAGATGGCCTAAAATGCCCCAAAACACATGTGCAACGCATCTCTTGGGGCAGATATTGAGCAGGACGTGGTGGTTAGCCTCTCCAGTCCTCTTGTTCCTTCAGTCTCTTCCATCCCACAGTTTCTCTTCCCTCCTCCCACTGCTCCTTTCTCTACCTCTTTCCTACTCACCCTTTTAAGATCCTTGTTATGCAGCTCTTTGTTGTACCTCTTTCAAAAGCACTTTGATAGCATTGCTATCAGCAGTTTAGGTTGTCATAATACCTGCGAGTATTGAGGAAACTCACTGAAATAGGATTGACTGTTGCAGCCTTTCATCATCTACATGCAGCTTGTAAGATGGCCACAGCTCAGCTTATGGTCTCTACAAAGTTTTCCTGAAAGGTGATGGAGAAGGAATTTTCAGGAAGACCTTCCAGTTATGGGATGGATGTGACATGTAGGTACAGCATGACCAACCCCTCCTCACTGCATGCATTTGGATCTGTGCTCAGGAATAGCACAGGCCAGAGTTTTCTCCTCAAACATCCGCCAAAGAATTGGTCCCATGCAAAGCAGACACCCAAGACCGTGGAATGAGAAAGGATGCAAGATAAATATGGCCCTTTCTTATAACAAGCAAGGAAGGTCCAGAGAGTAGCATTTTAAGAGTGACGCCAAAGGTTTTTCACCCAAACAAAATGTCTCTGGGTCTCTTTCCTCTGAACAAATAAAGACATCTACACCTAGGCATCCTACATGTGCCAGAATCATCAGGGAAAATTGGCATAACTAGATGTGGTGCATCTCATGCGAAGGTAGATATTTGAAATAAGTCTTCTATTCCTTTGCACTGACTGAAGAGAGATCCAAGAGTGATTAGTTCAGATGTAAACAGCTGTGTTGTAGACATACAAGGTCAGCTGACATGGATCTTGTCTCTGTGTCTTGTTTTGCCCTGTTTTCACTCTTCTACACTCTTCTACAGAGGAATATCAGAGCTGCAGGTAATTTTTAGTACTGCACCACCAATAGTTACGTTACCCTTTGCCATTTAATCATCTTTTCATTCAAGCCTGGACTTTGTGACTTCTTCCATGCCACTCCCTATATACAAAGCATTCCTCCAGCTGAGGTTTGACAAACATCCTGATTCTGAAAACAACTCAAGACACACCTGCCCTGTGAAATACTAAAGTTGCAATGGCCGCACCCTGGTGTGGATTTGTTCAGTCCTGTGGGACACTGCTGGCATTGCCAAGGAAGGACCTCTTCTTGGTCGTATTTCATCAGCTCCTCACTGCAGGGAGGTGTTGGATCCCATAAATTCACCTTTCTAAAATGTGGAAGGTCAATTAATTCCTTTGAATAGAGTAGAAGACATGGGGAAGACTGAAAGGAGGCACGGGAGCTGTCTTATGACTGTCATTATGTGAATGACTTTTGCAAAAATAGGGAGTAAATTGCTCCGTGTGGTCACTGAAGATAGGACAAGAAGCAATGTGCTAAAACTGTGGTAAAGATTAGCTGTTAGAATAAGTTTTATAAAGAAAAAGAGAATTAGTGTTTGGACTATACTGGCTGTGTGGCAGAGTATCTATTACAGGAGGTTTTAAGAAGAGGATTGAGTGACATTGCAGTTTCCGCTAAGGAGCAAAGCTATGAATTCTGTGGGTCTACAGATAAATATCCACATTTTCTGAATCACAGGGCAACAGTCATATCTCATTCAGTGTCAGGACCAGCTCAAAGGGAGAAGGTTAGAATTAGGTGATGTAGTTTTGTAGCCCCATGGAAGGTTGCTGTCTGGGACAAGACCCAGTTTGATTTCTAATGAAGTTGACTAACTCTGTAGGGCTGACAGAGCAAACTCCTTTAGAGGTTAACAATTTCTGAAGTTCAGAGGGAGTACAGATTTTGTGAAATTGTCAAAAAAATCCAAGCGCGTTTGTTGTTCCTTCCTGTTTCTCCAAGGGATATTTGAAAATAGATATCTGCTAGATCACAGAATCACAGAATGGCTGAGGTTGGAAGAGACCTCTAGAGATCATCCAGTCCAACCCCCCTGCTCCAGCAGGGACACCCAGAGCACGGGGCACAGGGCGGCAGCCAGGCGGGTTGGGAAGGTCTCCAGAGAAGGAGCCTGCACAGCCTCCCTGGGCAGCCTGTGCCAGGGCTCTGCCACCCTCACAGGAGAGAAGTTCTGCCTCACATGGAGATGGAACTGCCTGTGTTTCAGTTTGTACCCGCTACCCCTTGTCCTGTGACTGGCCACCACCAAGAAGAGTTTGGCCCCAGCTTCCCTATATTATCCCTTCAGGTACTTACATATGTTGATCAGATCTCCTCTCAGCCTTCTCTTCTCCAGGCTAAACAGGCCCAGCTTGCTTAGTCTTTCCTCATAAGATAGATGCTCCAGTCCCTTAATCATCTTCGTTGCTCTACACTGGACCCTCTCTAGAAGCTCCACGTCCCTCTTGTCCTGGGGAGCCCAGAACTGCACCCAGTACTCCAGGTGTGGCCTCACCAGAGCTGAGCAGAGGGGCAGGATCCCCTCCCTCGACCTGCTGGCAACTCTCCTCCTGCTGCAGGCCAGGAGCCCACTGGCCTTCTTGGCCACGAGGGCACATTGCTGCCCACTTTTTTATCATTTTCTCATTTGGAAAATGTCTAAGTATTCTTTGCTTTTTTATAAGTTGAATCCCATTCCTATACACCAAACAACTGTCTTTTGAACAATCTTATAGGTAGACTGGAGAAATATCTAGTTTGACTTGGACAGTCTAGGTTCAAAGCAAGCATAGGAGGTAAGATGGATGAATAAAAGCTACCATGCTAAGGCAGAACGGTCCCTGGGGGACATGGCTGGAAGATAAGGTGTGTGATGTCAAGGTTTGGGTCTAGCTTGTCTGTCTATAAGTTTCTTCCTCTTTCCAGCCCAGGAACCACTGCAAGCAGTTCTTCTTGTTCTTTCTGTGTTTGATTGGAGTCATGCAAGCACCTGGGTAAATGCAACCTTCTTCCTCAGATCCTAATATCCCTCTGAACAAGGCAGAGTCTCAAAATAAAATATCAGTTTCATCTTCTCCTGTGGGTTCTGCAGCTAGCTCTAAATACTGTACTGCTGCAGCTGGAATGGTAGAAGTCAACATTAGTCCAGATTTATGTCCATGAACATCAGTTAGAGTCATGTGTATATATGTATTTATTCTCAGACCTCAGTCTCATCAGGTAATTTAAATCTTTCCCTCCCGTCTCTGGCTACAGTTACAGTGATGATGGTTTAATGAGTACATTTTCTGTGAAACGGGAACTTGGTGACATAGGGGAAAGAAACTATTTCCATTCTCATGTTCATCAGGAACCTCGAAGGTCTGTTAAGTGTCTACCTTGTGGGATCCACACTTCTGGTTCTCCCTCAAGGCAGGAAGACCAGGGGACCTTTCTGAGTATGCCCTATCTCCCTTCCAGGGTATACTCAGCTTCCTTTCCATTGAAACATCTTTTCTGAGTCACATTCTTGCACCAAGCTGGGATGTAGCCAGGGACCACACCTGGAAACAGTAGCTGGAAACATGCGAAGATAGTGATCCAGCAAGTATGCTTTATCAGGGTCTCTGCTTGCTTTGGCACCCTGTAGCTTTTGTCAGCTTTTATTACTGTTTACCATTTAGGCATATATCCAGCCACTTAACGTCATTGTGTTGTAGGGTTTGGCCATTTTTGGAAGGCAAGGGGTAAGACCGTGTCAGCATTCCAGAGGGATGTCCTCCTTCTATCCATCATGGAGGGAATGATGCATGATGATGTAACTGTCCCTCATGTGATGTCAATGCTTGACTAGGCATGGGAATCTGATGGCCATGTGCAAAATCTGTCTCTGCTGTGCTATGGTGGCTCGCGCGGAGTAGCCTCTGCTGTTTGCGCCAGCTCAGGTTGCTGCCTCCTGAGGCTCGGAAGATGACACAGAAATATCCCGTCCATTGCTCTGCTGCAATAATCATGCTGCCAAGAGAAACCCATTACTCCGTGGGAAATGAAAGACTTGGGGTTGACTCGAATGGAGGGGAAGGAGACATGTGCTCTGCTAGACAAATGGTTTGTCCTTATGTGTTAAAGGTCCTTGGATGGGTCCAGACAAGCTCATCCACAGAAGGCAATTTACATGACCACTTAAGTTAATGGCATGTAAAGATCTGAGTGACACACTCCTTCTCACCAGATTTTCTTAGGTGTCTCTTACACTGCAGTATAAAGCAAGTTAAGTGGAAATGGGACATGTTTCCTCATTGTGGGGCATGAAACCCAGCTCAGCCCAGACTTGGGGCTAGTTGAAGCAATGGGGTAAGGATGCACCCTCCATCAAGAGGTGCACCCTTTCAAGACTTTTAGCAGAAAGCCCCCTGGGCCCTGAGAAGGGGACCTGAAGCAACATTAGGAGAGGTTGAAAGATGGGGGGAGGACAAGCTGTGGATCAGGAAGGTCCAGGCAAGCTAGATGAGGTGATGAATCAATGCGTCAGCCCCTGAGCAACTGTGAGACAACTCCCTGAGCGGCTGCCCTTCCCAGGCAGGGCTGCGTATCCGCACCAACCTGCGTGGATGGCTCGTGGGGCTGAATTCCCTGCCAGGACTCAGCAGATGAGTCAGACATGACTCAGGTACTTTGTAGTCCTCTTTGCTCCCATATTTCTTGTTAGAGAATGGAAAAGATGGAGCCTGTTTGTATTACTTCTGTGTGACTTCTACTTTTGTGACAAACTATGAATGAGGCTTTTTTTTTTTTTTTTTTTTTCTGGACAAATGTGCCTGGCGGGTGCACACATTAAGCTATAAATCTAGTCTTTCATAGGAGAAAACAACTTCATTTATAAGGGTCCCATTAAGCAAGATTCTTTGTGGGGAGACCATTCTCCTGCCCACACGCTGAGGTATCTTAGAAGCAGTATGCAGCTCTTTGAGGACCTATTATTAAAGTGAATTTATTGAGTGCTGACAGATGTGCCTGGTGCTTTATGGTCAAATAAGGGAACCCTTGTGGCTGCATATTTCAAGGGAAAAGTCCCACGAAAAGGTGGAAGCCTTTTTGGTTTAGGGAAGCTGAAAGACACTATTCTTATTTTTGAAAATTTAGCCTCAACAGCACTCCACGGCATTGACCAGTTTGCGAAGCAACTGCTCTCCCTAACTAATCAACACTGATGGAAGTAAACAGGGAAACTCTTCTTTGAAATCGGCTGGGTAGTATTTGTTACACTAGTACTGTCTTCCTCCACTGTATCTGAGGAGTGCCAAGCTGCTGGGTATGTAGAAACCAAGTGCAGTTTGTTTTCATCTGTGAGAAGAGTTCAGCTTTGCTTTCTGAAGGCCATTTGTGGGTTGCAGGTTTCCTTCAGTCTTCTGCATTGTGCTCTCCTGTCATCCTGTGCTTCCAAAGGGAGCAACATCTCCTTTGGGTCTGTGGGAAAAAAATAGTGAGAAAGAATACTGCAAAACTATTTCATCTCAAGTGGCACTTCTAATGTTTTAAACAATACTTTGTTGGTGAGAAGAGACAGTTTAGTTAGTTGAGGTATCCTTGATTACAAAAATCTGGGTCTGGGCTTGGGACTTTACAGAAAATGAAGGAGAGGAGGCCCAAGCAGACCACGCAAACTCACACAGTGTGGGAGGCAGTATTTTTTTTCCTTTAATATAAAACTGCCTCTTCTAGAGGAATAGATATGTTTGGAGCTTTCAGCCTGTCTCTTCACAAGACTCATTTTTGGTAGCTCCATGGAGTAAAATCTCACCTAATTCTTCACCTCATGACAACAGCCTTCAAAATTCTGACAAAATTTAAATCGTCATGATGGCAACAAGTCATGTTCTCCTTTCACTGCCTCTGGCAGGAGAGGCAAGGCACAAAAGGCCCCGCACGTAACTGCACTCTTAAGAACTAGTCAGTCAGCGACACATGGGATGGAGTCCAGAAAACTGTCCTGCTAACCTCCTTCTAATCCTTATGCTTCGTGTGCGATGGCGAGAGTGATAATGATTAAAAGAAGATTCTGTTATGTTTGGGGAGGTGAAATGGTAAAACACTGCTTTTTGTTTTTTTTTCTCCTCCCACAGTTTAGATTACGCTCTAAAGAAAGAATTTACCCAAAGGCAGATAATGCTTAAACTCTTTAGAAATAATTAATAGACATTAGAGTCACTGCATACTACAGAAAACTATATCCTGAAAGGCCACACAATAACTTTCGTTGTTCGGGTAAAGGATGTTTGTTTAGGGCCCAGCCAGTGCTTCCAACTACCTAATTACCCAGAAATGAGGTAACTCTGTTCTTAAGGAAGTCGAAAACTCGCCCCGGTGTGTGCTGGGCAACCCCAGCCACAATTTTTTCCACAACACAGCGTGCAGGTACGCTGGCAAATCAGTTTTGCAAGTAGGGGCAGAGGGCCCATTTGCTTCAGCAAGCTTCTTTCTCTTGCATTTCCTCAGACGCCAAAAGACATTTTGCATCTTATCCAGGAAACCCACTGCTTCTTTTGGAAATGTCGAGTGTTAAAACGAGCTGGCCGGCAGCTCTGCTCGGCATCCGCTGAGGACTCCTCACCACACCAGTGACTGCTGGTGCCCTGCTCCCCACAGTGCAGCTCTGGCTCACCCATCTCGGTGGGACTTGGCGGGGCGCACAGTCAGTTCCCCTCGTCTGGGACCTAAATAGGGGTTTAGCCATTCGGGAACAGGAATTCGCTCTGGACTTGCTCCTGTTGTTTGCCAAATGCTCCCCACTCACTGGAGGTTGATGAAAAACGTTTCTATGAGGCTCTGTCTAGTTCCTAGTGAGCTGTTAATACAAGGAGGATAAAATAAAACCCAAGACCAAAAAACTGGACAGCTTACAAACCCTCCCTATAGCTGAAATAGAGGCTTAGTCTAATACTTCTAATTTGCTGGGGCAGCTCTTACCATTTCCCAGACGGTGACTTAAGTATATGTAACCACTCAAACTATTATGCCTATTATTGTGCTGTTTTCCTTTCTTGCTGACCAACATGGAGCAATGAAACTACCGAGGTTTGACATTAGAAACCAAGGCACTGAAGCCAGAATGTGAATGTAAAAGGCAATAAATACTCTGCTAATCTCTTCAGCAACAGAGAAGCAATAGCAGCAAATCTTTGCTCCAAAAAGCTCAAGCTGGTGTTTATTAAGGCTTTTTATTCTTGGACTTCAAGTTATCCCAGTGTTTAAATGCATATATATGTATTCACATCCAAATGGTTCCTTCTGCCATCATATGATCCCAGCTTTCTTCTTGGGCTGCTAAAATGGGATTATCTGCAGCTCCAACACGTCGCGTAACATGTCCTGTGACTCAGGTGTAAATAAGGTTGATAATTTCCTCGAATTCTGACTGTTTGGACTACTGAGTTCTTCAGTTTTAAAGGACTCCTACTTGTCGACCCCAAACACTGAAGTCCAAGCTTGCTTCAGACCTCTTGGGAAAAAAGTAACAGAGAGAAAAAGCTACAGGGCTCACAGGAACAAAAGGTCATGCTCCTGTGGCAGCTAATCAAGCACTTTGCCAATGAGGTGTTAGGAAGGTAGTGAATGTTGTCCGTAGTCTCCTAAAAATGCCTCTTTTTATGATTTATGTCATTGAGTTATTTTATTTCTACTACTGCTCAACTGCTCCTCAGCCTCTTCAATTACACATAGTAACCTCAGTAAAATTTTGTCTGTTCATTGGAAGAAAAAATAGAAATTCTGAGGCTATGTTTTCAACATCACACTGCTTCAGCAGCTTCTCATTTGTTCTGAGAAATACTTTAATGTCACCCGACTGGACAAGGACTCAATATGACTGTCATCATGGACCATGCAGACTGTCCTGTGAGGGGAAAGTACAAAGAATAAAAATTTTCAGGATAGTTGCAGCATGGTCTGCTACAAAGCCAAATTATTTTCTCCTCAGATCCAGCTTTATGATTTCTAGACACAAAGGAGCATTGATAAGTATGATTTAGCAGCATTAATACAGTAAGGCAAGCATTCATCTTGCTCAATTTTAGACCCTTAGCTGAGGTTAGTGAGTTAGCAGGGTATTTTAGAATCTCCAGGGAGTGATTTGTATCATTAAGCTGCTGCTTGGATGTGCCTCACTCCCTCCTTTGACTATATAGGGAATATATTGGAAGCTCCTAACTTCAGCATGTCCATGAGGTGAGATGATTTTGGAAGGACATGACACCTGCTTTCCCTTCACTTGATCACCAAAGTTGTTCACGGAAAGGATCCCATACACCCTGCCAATACGATGATTTACTGTTTTTCATCTTATCCCTCTAGTTTATCTTTTACATTTTTAACTGAATCCAGCAGTTACTTGAGAAATAATAGAAGATTCCAAGTAGTTTATAGGAAAGGCTTATACCCCTAACCTTAGTATTTTAGCGTTGTTAAAAAGAGGCTAGATATCTGTTTCTCATGCTCCTGTAGCAGGTTAGCTCTGCTTAGAAAGTACTGTTTTTTTTGTTGCCTAGTAGTGAAAACATCTGGTCTTGGGCAGCAAGCTGCCTGCATTTGCCTCAGCATGGTGGTAAAGTCACAGAACCAGAAACACTCCTTTCCTCAGAGGCATCCCTTGAAATCCTCATGTCTCCTCAAGATCTCTCCACTCATGGGGCATCCAGCTAAGCATCAGTGGAGTCCCCAACACGCTGTTTGCAGAGCAAATTTTAGGAGCATGGCTATGCTCGGGTGCTTTCTCACAGGGAAGACTCCATTCCTCCATGGCAGGGGTCTCTGTGTCCTGCTTCCCCAGACTCTCAGCCCACATCTGGCATCATCCTTTCCTAGCCCTGTTCCAGCCTGGAGCCAGAGCCCAGACTAAACACGCACCTGGCCAAGGAAACAGCTGGAGTGTCAGTCATCTGCCACGTAAGGCTCAAAACCAGGCATGTCTGTTTATGAAACAAATGCTGGATGGTGCTGCCTGCCCCTCCAGCCTTGCTCTGCATATATGTTCAGTCTCTCCTTGAGAGCTTTCGGAAATGGAAAACAAAGCTTCAGGCTGCCTTGGATCCAGGCATGGGCGCAAGGCAAAATGACATCTATAAACATCCAAAAAATAATGGCATCATTTAACTTTCAGCAGAAGGCTTATTTATCTCTAAAGAGATTACGCCAAGTGTTTCCATCCAGAGCAGAGTACAGAGTGTATGTAAAACTATGACAGGAAACTTTCTATACACAAAAAGGGATTGTAAATTTCTGGCATAAAGTTATGGGTTGCATTCATGAATAAGTTGGATGATTCTGCTTTATATCCACCAAGGATTTGCCCTTTACAGTCATTAGAAGTGTATATGTTTAAACAGGCTGGTATAAGTAGGGAAATGCAGCGTGTTGCTTCACTGCAATACCTGGAGGGTCTGGGGTGGATGGCAGGGGGGAACAGGCCCATGCCCTGTGCTCCCAGGATCCCCACTTGCCACCCTAGGTCTTGCGCTGACAACTTTCCACACCAGAAAGCAGAGAACAGATGTAGCTGGTTGAAAGTCAACAAATTTCACTATGTGAGCTGCTCTGAGACCAACATTGCACCACAAAATTAAGAACATGCTCAAAAGTAAGCCTAAATTCATGACGTTAAGGACTCTGTATTGGGTCATAGGCTGGTGGAATGGTTCACACATCCATATTGTGCTTGGGAGAAGCCCAGCTGGGTGACCAGGCTAGCTCCACCAAGACCGCTCTGCAACGTCCTCGAGCCTTTCCTCCAAGCCCCCCTGGTCTGGATGAAGTCAACATCCCAGGCAAGCTAGACATGTAGAGGGGGAGCAACTCAGCACTTGCGAGCAGTCTGGATCTTGGCTTAGCTGACATTGTGGATGCACCTTGCCCCAGGCATGGTGAAGGTTTCCAAATAGGTGCTGGTGAATGATCTTCAAGACATGGAGCTTGATTCTCATCTCCTTTACTGTGCTCTATAAAGAGCTCTAGGACATGCCTCCATTCACTAGGAGGGTGTCCCAAGCTGGTGCGAAACATGTCCCCAACATCTCCTGCTCCACCAGGAAGGTATTGATGTATGGCCGCACCTGTTGATTCCTCAGACACAGAGGGAGTCCTTGGCAGGGAAGGGTAAGATAAGTAAGGACAGACCTCAGACTGGCCACAAGATAGTGGAAATGTCTTAAATGCAGGAACCGACAAAAAAATGTGCATTGCAAGGATCCCCAGGTCCTCACTCTAATATAACTGCCATTTGCATACAGCAGCAGCAACACCCCCTTTCCTAACACTGGTGTCAATGGATGTTTGTTAGGGATTCCTAAGCCCTAACCTCCTAAGCCCTGTCTCTGGGGTGGGCAACAAAGCAGTAAAGCCAGGACTTCATGAGACAGCAAGAGGGTGATGTGAGAAGGAGCATTTCATCTTCTGGATGCAGTCCGGGTGGGCAAGCACGCAAGGTGTTCAGCATGCTTCTCCTGAGTCATCTTGGCATTGAGAACTCTGCAGAAAGGGTGCAGATACGCTCCCAGTGAGACTTTCTAGAGGCAGGTCAGGTGCGTGCCCTGTGTTTCACTCTGTAAGAGTGGGTTAGAAGAGACAGTGGGATAAAGGCAAAGACAAAAGATGATCCTGCATGGACAACAAAACATACAAAAAACACATGCTTTGGTGGTGATAAGACCGTAAGAAATGGCCAGAGAGAAATTTTATGTCTACATTTTAAAAGTGAATTGACCTTTCAGAAAGGGGTGTGTACAGTGTTGTTACTTAAGAGCAATGAGTCCTTCAGGTATAATGGAAATCCAGTTATTAGAGTGAAGTTCAGAGGCCTAGATGGGCTGTGAGCTGGACATGCGCAGATGATGCCCTGAAGAGGCTGAGTCTAAATGTGCAAGACAGGGAGTATGGGAAGAGATATGGAGGCCAGATTAGCCCTGTGCTAGCCCAGCCAATGGGCATATTATAGCCAGGGACAGAAGAGAGCTCTCTCAGTGCAATAACACAATTACAACCCCCACTACATCCGCTGGAGAACTCTATAGTTGAAGTATGCAAGGTATGACCTCTGCACTCCATTGCAATAGATAGTAGGTCTGACACTGCAACTCTATGTGTCAATGACCAGGGAATTTAGTGCCTATTTTGTGGAAAATTCAGGGTAGGTAAACAAATTAATTGAGGCACTTCTATGCAAAGGACATGATACATCTACAGAACCCCCTGGGAGCCCTGTCACTGCAGTACCTGATGCAACTCAGCAACACTAGCAAGTATTCCACGGTCCTTTTGATTCAGGGGTGGCTCATCAACCCTGAATTACAGCGTAGAAAGTGAAGGACCAGGAGAAATAATGATTCGTGTTAAAAGCAAGCTTTATTCCCCTCATCTCCAGTGCAATTAAGCTTGGAGATTAGGGATGGAGGCTCTTGCTTATGCAGGTGCAAGCCAGCGCATTGAAAGGGAAGTGACTCGAGTCTTGGCACTGCTGCACTTTGCTCCGTTGTGCAAACGGGATGCCGGTACACAAGCAGGCTTCCCACTCATCATTCAGTTAGTGGTTTGTCCTGGGCTGACCTGGATGTAGCAAGTGAGAAAAATACCAGATGAAGCCTCATTTAGTCCTAGGTTCTCTTTTAACTTCTAACCAAGCCGCCTCTGTGCCAGCATGTCACTTTGAGAGGATGTGGACAAATATATCCATGCTGAGGAGTGGCAGAGGCTGTAGTCTGCATTTAGAACTGCTGAGCTGCCTTTTTTTTCTAAGCTGGCTAATTAGCATGGGTTTGAAACCAATGGCTGCATCTAACTGGCAAGGCAATATGCCCTTCACCAGTCCTTCGAGATGTCAGGAGAATTGCTTCTTTTGAGAAATGTGCCCATTAACTCGTTCCTCTCTGCCTGCTTTAATCTGTTCTTTACAATCCTTTCCCTCTGCATTTCTTTTCTGCCTAAGAAGAACATGAAAAAAAAAAGTGCTGATTTGCAGCCAGGTCTTCCTCCCTTGCCCTGATGAAATGCATCACTGGGTCTTCTGTGCTGGCTGAAGCAGATGTCGCAGCTATGCCACCCTGATCGCACGCGAGGTGCTGGGGGAAAAGCAGCACGATGGCTCTCCCAGGCTGCAGCTGCGCCAAGTGTTGGCACTGGTGCAGCATGAAAAGACACTGTTAAAGCCACTGAACTGCTGCAGATGCCTCTGTCCTTCTCCAGGGCAGCAGAGAGACCACAAGGAGACAATGATTCAGCAAGTCACAATTTTCCTCCCAGGTTGTTCCCCTGGGCTCTGGATTAAACTGAAAATTGATGACTTGACCTTTTAATGGGAAGGAGGATCGAGTTTTTTGACAAGTCTCATCCTGAGCTGAAGTGCTATCTTGGTGCGCATATAGCCTTGCATCCAGGTGCCTGTGTTATTTCCTAGCACAAAGAAGTTTGTTAACACCTGGCCAAAGCAGGTCAGAATCTAAGGTAAATGTTATTTCCTGGGAAAGAAACAACAACAACAAATCTTCAATAAATATATATTTATACAGAGGATGAAATTTTCCTCTCAATTTGAAGGACTTTCTACAGGGGTAGGAAATGTTTGTGCATCGGTCAATGTATCCAAGAACTGGGGATTTAAATCACAAATTGGCAAATGTAGCACTCCTCAGTCCTGGTATCAGTAGCAATTCTGGCCTTGTATAGGAGTCAGAAGTAATTTCAGTGTTTAGGTTGCTCTTGAGATATGAGAAGCACCAGTTTGCAAGACAATTGTTTGTTTTTGACATCTCCAGAAATATGCTTGAAGAGACTCCCTTTCCTATTGCGAGGGTCTGTCTGGCACTTGAAGGGACAAACAGGGATACCTCTGTTGTGTCTCCCATGTTTAGGGAGCAAGGTAACAGCAGCCTTATTTCAGGAGTGGTGAGCATTTCTCCACATTATTTACAGGTACTGCAGCCTACAGATGTTTAGGACTTCACAAGGTCAGGTCATCTGGATTAGAGTCACTGCAGCATGGAAAAAAAAAAAAAAAAAGAGA
>VZSV01000044.1:4153593-4167766 GCA_013398735.1 Nothocercus julius | reverse complement strand
AAAAGAAAAGAAACCGAGGGAGGGAGGGAAGAAAAGAGAAAGGATGCCACAAATTAAAGTATGTCCTCAAAGGGCACACCAGAGTGTCCTTACCTCAGCAAATGCTCTGGCTTAGCTTCATGACTGAATAATCCTGCTATCTGATACTGCCTGAAAAATAAACTGTATTCTGTTAAGCTCTTGTCCCCTTTCATAGTACTTCCCTGTGACACTGTAATAAAGTAGGTTGCTGCAAGTATCTTGCATGCTATGCCTCCAAATGTACCAGTTAATTACTGAGCCCTTTAAACTGCTAACAAGACGAGCCTTGTTCTTTCAACCTATTGCTTTTTGCCAAAAGAGAAGAAGAAAAAAAAAGTCTGTTGGCAAATAAATCTTTCCAGAGAAAACAGATTTGTTTCCAAATCAGTCAACTGTGCTGAACTGGAAAGGAAGAAATGTTATTTTTTCCAGGATGAAAGCAAAACAAGATCTCTCCCTGTTTACCCTGTCTCACCCATTTCTAAAGAAGGTCAGTTTAATTCCTTCATTACTTTTTCCTGCTGTCTTATTTTTCTTGAAGTTTCCTCATCTTTTTCAATTCCATTGGCAAAGCCCTGCCTAGTTGGTCCAACATAAGGGTTCACTGTGCTTTGCTCTTCACGACCATTTGAAGATGTTGAATAGAGATGGGTGAACTGTAAGTCTCCTGAGTTTGTGCTTTCTTCTTTGCTTTCTCCATGCTCCTGGAATCAGAAAGAAAAAAAAGAAGAAAAAACACATAAATCTAAAGAGCTTATTGTTGATTTGATTTGCTTGTAGTGTCTTGTTCATTATGGATGACTTGAAGCTCCAGAAAACAATCACTGTTTCAGACTTGCCGCCGCCCTATGTGTTGTGCCACACGGAAATGCAAACCCTTTCACAGGCCATTTTTTAATCCTGATGCCTGGCACTGAATCCAGGTGAAAAAAAAAGGGGCAGCAGAACTGCAAGGCAAGCTTGCTACAGTGACTTGCTATGGTACAGTACCCAACGCAGCTGGGAACCCACTCCCAAACAAGGCCTTGCAGTGTGCCCCTAGAAGAGGTAATACACAGGACAGATATACATGCCTATATTTAAATATGATGAGCCAGAGCAAAGAGCTTTGCTGCCTTTAGGGCAGGTAGGTTTTATGCTTTAACTCAGAGGGAGCTCTGGATACTTTTGGGTAAGTGACAACAACTCGGCTCCAGGCAGTAAAAGCCACCAGTTACAGCTGTTGGACAGCGTGCACGGTGTGTTTGCCTGCAGGACAGCCGAGAGGCAGAGTCAATCAGACATTTTTTTCATAGTTAGAGATTGTAAGAAACGGTCATTAGATCAACTAAGTTGACCTCCTAGATAGCACAGGTTGTAAAAACTCCCTCTTAACTAAAGGCAAACTTGCATTCCCGAATTCTCCTGTAAGCGTTTTCCTTTGTGTCGTTTTGGTTACACCAGTTTAACCTCTTTCACCCTCACATACACTCTGTTGACTTTGGGGCATCAGCCTCTGAGGAAGTGCCCTGAAGGAAGGCACATAAGTTACCTGCTGATTTGGGGGGGTTAGTGCAAAGGCCTGGAGACAAGGTGAAGTGCCCATGCCCTATCATCATCCCGTCGAATTACCTCACTGGTGCCTCAGGCTGTGGGTGTGCAGACAGAGTTAGGAGCTTAGCTGGGGCTCAGGGAGCCCTTACGTGATGACTCAGGCACAGTAACCTGATCATGTGCCTGAGCCCAGGCTGCAGCTGGGGAAGCTGAGAGGTGATCCAAGTTCATGTAGCACATGCATCAGCCAAGCTAGAAGAGCGACCATGGTTAAAGACTCTTGTGTAAAACCCTCCAGCAGCATATTTAATCCATACCAAGACTCAGTTCTCAGTCTGGCTTCTGGACAAAGCCAGCTCTGTTGCATCATGAAAAAAGTGCTACTTTCACAAGTAGAAAACAATAGGGTATAATAAGTGGCAGTGCCTACTTGGTTCCAAGATCTGCTAGTGAAATGAGCAGAACTGTAATGTATTAATTTTAATGCAATTCTAGTCCAAATCTCAGCATTAAGTGCAGTAGCCCCAGCAAAACAAACCAACACTCCCTCATTCTCCCCTTCAGTCACTAGTCTGGTTTTACCCGCTACCCTGCAGCTGCCAATGTTTTGTTTCGCTGTGTTGTCCTTCCTCTGCCCGGACACCAGAGGATGAGTCAAGCATTTTGCTTTCTTCCAAATTCTGCGGTATATGAGGCGGCTCTTTTGACACCCACTTTCCACCAAGAGTGTTTTCATTGTTTCAGGGCTTTTTCCTTTCTAAAGCAGTGCAAGCCTTTCCAAAGTTGCCTACATGCTCCTGCCAGATGTAGAGCCTCACAGGATTAAGTCATCTGTATATTTCTAGGGAAAGCACCAAGTAGGGTGTCTTGGAGTGCTGCATTTCCTAGGTGCAACATCTCTGTCAGGAGCAGATCTACACACCTGTACCACATGAATTTCTGCTAGAAATAATTGCCTTGGTGGCACTTTGTTCATACGCTGAGACAAGCTGGCTTCAGTCTAGCAAAGCTGTTTGAAAATGCTACCTGCCTCATCTTAGTTCAAGCACTCACTGCTGATAAGTGAATCTTTCTTAAATGCCTACTAACCTGTGCTGCTGATCTTAGTGAGAACAGATCCGTGCTCCATTACTGGTGCTTTTGGTTTTCTAGCCTTTTCAGACTTTAGGGGTTTGTCATTTTGAGACACTTTAAATACTAAAAAATATATTTTCAGCAAATCAAATAGAGTAGCTGTGAAAACCACCCTACTCCCATTGAAGTCAACAGGAGTTATTTGAGCAGGAGCAAATGGCACCTGCTTTTTCTTTATAACTGGTGTTTATTCATTCACTCTAGATGCTCCTAAAATCTTTACACTGTCAACCCTTCCCAGCATAGATCTAGTCTAGCCGGCATGAAAGCAACTTTTGCCAGCTGTGATGCCAAGTAATTACACTGTGCAAATAATTACCCTCGAGGAGGACAGCCTTGGCAGCAGCCACCTGAGTGCTGGAGAAATGGAAGTAGTTGAGGAGCAAGGCTTGGAGAGCACTGCCGTAAAGTGTCTGACGGAACGTATTAGGGAGATGTTTAGCAAATGTGACTGAGAGCTCTGATTCTCTGCCAGACGTCAAATTTGGTATTACAGTCATAACGATTAGACATGATTACTTCCCGATGTTGTTAAGTGCGGTGCAAAGATCACCAGTTGGAGTGGTTGCTTTCTGTGACTTTTAGAGGAGGTGCCAAGGAGGAGTATCAGGTCACAGGGCTGAAGACTAGTTATGGATGTTCACAGGGATAGATGGGAGGTTCAATATTTACTGTTTACGCTTAACAGACCTCTATCCAGACACTTGCTGGCTTTATGTCTTCTAAAACATAGCTGCCTTAAAATAAATAAATAAATAAATAAATAAATAAATAAAGATAACATCCCCAACAGGTACTGTAGCGATTACAGGGTTATCCCATGATAACTGTAGTCCTCTCAATTACCCCAACCTTAATCCATTTTCTATAGATTAGACTATGGAGGAAAGATCTATATTACTACATAGGAAAAAAAAAAAAAAAAAAAGAACACAATAGTAATGAATTCTTAGACTTACCCCAGAACTCATGGCCACCTTTAAAAGGTTACTGTTTTAGGCTTTTAAGGTCTCATAGATTAAAGTGATGATCAAATACCAGAGCCGAAAACCGCCTGCATGGACACCCTTGATGCCAAGCCTTTGGCATCTTGATATCCAGGCCCTTGGATATCAAGAGAAATGCTGACAGATGAGTCCTTCTTGTGATCATAGCTGAATTTGGACTTAGCACCTGTCCAGGAGCTTATTGCAGTCATGGGAAATATCAGATGGCCTACCTAGACATCCCCCATGTGTGGGAAGGTGTTGTGATCTGTATCAGGTCTAAGCAAAATATTCTAATCTTCTAAACACTTCAGTTTTGGATTTCAGGATCACACTTTCCGTGAGTACAGGCTAAGGGCTTTCTACGTTTATGGGGTTAGATAACCTTGCTGAAGCCTGTCTTTTCTTCATTTGAATTCTACCCCTCTCCTGCCTCCAGTCCTCAAGGCTGTTTGTATCTAAGAATGTTTGTATCTAAGACATGCGACATGGAGCTGTTATAATGGAACATCAAAGGCAAAATTATTGTTCACCTTTCCTCACAGAACAAATGCAACTCTTACAATCAGACTTTGGTTAAATGCTTAAGGAAGAAAGGTTTGGTTAGGGAATGCTTAAATGCTGAAGGAAAAAGGTTGCTTAAATGCTTAAGGAAAGAGCTTTTCTGCAATATTAAATGAATGCCCATAGAAATGAACCATAGCAAAAATTACTTTAGTTAAACATTTGAACTAATCCTCATTGAAATTCTTTTGGCAATGTTTGTTCAGCTTTAATTGTTTCATGAACACACAACAATTTAAAGAAGGCCTTAGAGCTTACTTCAAGCCCATACAGTTCATCTGATACTGGTTAATTTGACCACTTGAGAGGCATAAACATTTTTAACATGTAAATTAAAGGTGTCTCTGGAAGGCATTCAGCTTTTCACTAAATGTTGCTGAGAAGTAGACAGAAGCCAAACACAGGATTGTTAAACAGAGCAGGTAATCTGATATTCTGCTATCATTACCATGAAGCTCTTTTTCATAGTAAAAACGCCTTAGACTTGGGATTTCGGGAAGATGTGAAAGTTTTATATGAAAGGATAGATGCTTTGTTCTTCTATAACTAATGGAAGAAAAATCTTGATGAAGTTTACATAAGCTTAAGATATATAAGATCTGGAGTTACGTTACTCCTTTACAGGACACAACCTGATGAGTTATTGTTCCCAACGATACAAAAAATGGTGCACGGTAGTATAAAGTTAGCAGGCATGCAGTGAACTGTTAGATATTGTCATCCCTGGAGAAAGTAGAAATCAGCTGGTTAAGAAATAACCCTCAAATATTCCCTCAGCAAAACCATGAACCTTTTAATTCTATACCAAGGTGAAGGATCAATTTTTCCTTCAGTTACATTGAAGTCCAAGGCTTCAGAAATTTCTCCAATCGTCCTGCAAGAAGTCCTTGTTAGAAGTCCAGCAAGAAGTCCAGCAAGAAGTAAGCAGCTTCCCATGGTCACCCAGCAAAATCTCCTCCCACTGGGGAGAAAGCTCTAACCATAGACCTTGTCCTAGATGTGGAGGAGCACACAGTGTAGGGCAAAAAGCTGTGCACACACTGGGAAGGGCAAGACCACCTTCACAGGACTACCCTGGGTTCTTGATTTCCTCTTGGCTCGTTCTTGGCAGCAATAGTAGCTGCAGAGCTACAGCTGCTTCTGAAAATCTCAAGAACCTGCAAGGTGGAGGTGCCAAAAAATAATGGCATTTATAGGGTGTGAAACCAGCTGTGGTCCAGCCTCATGTAGATTTCTAGGTGTGCTAAGCAAAAAGAGCTTGTGGACAGAAAGCAGCATGGAGCACAAGGCACCTTGTATGTTCAACTTCAGAAGCATATTTGGTTCTGTGAACAAAGAGACATAAGCACATCTACAGGCTCTTCCAGCTATAGGCAAAGTGCCCACCCCTCTCCACTGAGCAGAGCTCCCAGAAGAAGCACCTATCCCTCTCCACTGGTTACTGGGGGTACCTGAGGCCAATTCCAGTACTATCTGAAGTACCTCAACAAGGACTGAAAGATAAGTAGGAGGAATGTAAGTTCCAGAGCCCACAAAAATATTTATTTAAACAACCTCAATTTATTATACAAAGAGGAAGAGAAAAGAGAAAAACAGGAAAAGACAAGATCTGCCTTCTGAACTATTTAAAGTGAAAGGACATTTGTCAGTCAGGTATTTGAAGGGCAAACTCAGCATAAAAACATCAAGAACCAAGATTTTTTTAAAAAAAGTTTTAAAACAGTTATGTTCATGCCTTCAGATGTTGTTTTCTTCTAAGGGAGTTTTTTATTATTATTATTATTTTTTATTTTTTGCCTAGCCTTCACTGAGTTATGAGCTTCCAGTGTCTTACAGCTTGCTACTCACAAACATTAGGTAGGTGACACCAGCACAATTTGTTCCCAGGAATGAGACTGGAGGTTGTTCAAACCCAGCCCAGACTTCCAAGAAACTTTGCTAAAAGAATGTGCAATAGCAACTAAACCTTGATACAGCACTTCTCATTCCTAAATCAGAGTCATCGTTTTCCCTCCAGAAATGTAGTCTTCTGCTCTGGACCTACCCAGGTGGATTTTAGCCCCTATGAGAGATGGGTGAAGGGAAATGGGCCAGTCCAGCAAGGATAGGTAGAGTCTGGAAACACAGGAATGGAGATCAGAGATGGTGGAGCTGATGAGATGCAGATCACAAGGCTCTAAATTTGCAGGGTCTGTATCAGCCATGGAAGAATAAAATTGCTCACACTGTACTCTCAGTATCACCAAGTTTCTGAGGGATCCAAAGGATTTTTCCAGGAACAGTGTGGACCTGGAATGACCATTAGTCAGCTGACAGAGGTCACCACCAGCTGCTGATGCTGTTGTCTGTAGTTTAATTACAATTATATCAGTCTCACTAAACAAACGTTATTTTTTTCCTGAATAGCTGGACAGCAAAGAAAACGTCTAGCTTTTTTAACAACTGATGCTTTTTTGGAGGGCTTGGGATTTCCATCGCATTTTGCTGGTCAGCAAAACCTGCTAAGCAGAAGCAGAAGCTGAAGCCTGTGGCCTCTTTGCGCTGCTGTCAGTTTGGGTTGGAACGCGCCACCTCGGCGTGTGTAACCCAATCGTGAGAACAAGCCCCGCTGCCCTGCAAACCGAGCCGAGCCTGCCTTTTAATGCTTAATGTAGTTCTTGGCCTGCTGTCATTTTGGCAGCGCTTCGACTACAGACCTCAGATTTAATACAATTATTAAATGTAAGATGAATACCCTGCAGGATTCATCAGTCATCAAACCTTAGCAGAGAGGTCTGGGTGGGATCTCAGAGGTTGTGTTGCTGGTCCCCATGCTCACAGAATCACATACTCCCTGCACAGCCCTAGGTGATGCTTGTCCAATTTGTTCTTAAAAGTCTCTGTTGACAGGAGCAGCTTTGAAATGTGGGTCTGAGACCCAGAGATAAGGCATGTTGCAGTGAGGCATGGTGACCCCATGACGGCAAGGTGCTGCTCAGGGAATCAGGAGAGCTGATGATTGCTTTCTAGCTTCTATACTTTCCAAGCACATGAAAAGGAAATAATACTGACTTTTCTTGAAGGACTTTGATGAAAATGCTTCAGATAAAGAACTACAGACTATAAAGCCCCTAATGCTATTAGCCTTTTTCAATATTAACAATAATTACTATTATTAAAAACAGGTAATAACTCACTTTAATATCTATGAAATACAAAGACTCACCTAGCTAAATTTATTTTTTTCTTTTGTAGAGGGAGTAACTTAGGGGACAGTTCCCATTTCCTCACCATCACTGCCAGTCTCCATAAGATTTGGGCTGCAGATTGCTGAATGGTGGGCACGTGCGCCCTATTGGTATGGGACTTCGGCAGAGAAGTTAAAGGATCTCTCTCATAGTCGGCTTACTAAATTCCCTCTCTGAAGGAGAGTCTATAGCAAACTCCCTTCAGGTACAAGCTGATGAGCATGGGAGTCATGGGATCATCAAACAAATAGTCCTTTTCCTTTCAGAGTTGGAAATTTTGCCTGGCCCTGGGGATGCTAGGAGTGTTTTTATAAGGCAGGCTTCAAGTGCATTCCTGACTCTTTTTTGAGAGCAAACCACAATTACATGGGGAAAGTACAATGAATGCATCTGACTGCCAGGCACTGGAGAGAAGATCTACTGGAATACTTGTGTTTGGCTTGGTTTGTTTAATCTGGAATGTCCTTTGACTCAGCTCCACTGCCCTTCTCTCTTCCTGCACACACAGAAGAATGGGGCTCTGGGGGATCTTCCATCTCCCCTATGCAAGAACAGTGCCTCTGACACGTATGAGGAGTAGGCTGGGGCTGCAGCAATAAATAAATGCCAACATGATGAAAAACAAATGTACGAAGAATTATTAATGATACACTGGAGAGCATGGAAGCCTGCTATGCCAGAAACGCCATCAAGAAGTGAACAGCTATTGAGGGCTGCATAGCCTGGTGTTAAGGCAGTAAAAGAGGAAAAATCAGTAGGCTTACAGCACTATTTGAGCCTGCAAGTTGGGTATTTTCCATTTAAGTAGTTCTGGATAGATCAGACTTGGACTTAGGGAGGTAACTTACCTCTCTCCATAGCAGCTGCCATCCTTCCTCTTATTTTCATTACTCAGCACTTCTCTCACCAAAAACATCATGCATTTTTTCCCCACAACTCTTGGAGACTTTCTGACAAACTGTGACCAATCTGTCCTTGCTTTGAAGGCACTTCTAGAAAGACAATTAGGCTACATGGAGGCCCCGCAAAATTCCCTCTGGTGCAGGGAGGAAGGCTAAGAATTTGATGGTGCAGAGGGGTTCTCATCCCTGAAAGAGCTTCTAATTTTCAGAGTTCTTCCCGTTTTTGTTACTGAGGCGTTGGAAACGCAGCCAGCAGCATCTGCAGGGCTCTGCTCCAAGAGTTATCCGACAGCTCCTGCTCCGAGCGCTCATGCAACTGTGTGGAGACAGAGAAGGAAACAAGTCATTTGCATACAGAGCAAATATTTTGTCATCACCTGCTGTTCATCCTAATGAGATTTTGCCAGACTCATTAGAATGATTCTATGCTTCTTAATACCCACTGGGATTGCTTTATTATTTGATAGAGTCAACAGTTGGCATATGCCACTGTGTCTTTGTATGCAGCTCCCTTAAAATCTCTGAAGGCAGCTAAACAAAAGCAGTGAATAACCAGTTTTGTTTCCCTTTTTCTCCCAGGATGCCTTAAGGCTGACACCAGTGACTCCTAAACTTCACAGCTAAAAGGATCTCTTTATCAGCCCATTCCCGCCTGCTTCTGAAGGCCATTGGTGTCCTTTCACTGGGGACTGACCTGTCCCTGAGCAGCTGAAAGCAGGGACTCGGGGGTACCTGTTCACTGCTGAGTACTGATGGGGTTTTCTGCTTTCACTTGCCCTGATGCTTTATTTCTAAATCCACTGGTGGATTTTTTTTTTTCTCTCTTATTCCTGTAACCAAAAGCTACCCCCACACACACACAAAATAAAAAAACAGCACACACACACAAAACCAAGAAAGAGTCCTGATACATGGATAGAGAAGTAATAAATTTCTAAAACAAATGGAGAGGAGAGGAGAGGAGAGGAGAGGAGAGGAGAGGAGAGGAGAGATCAGGCCATTATTGGTTCACTTCAGTAAGAAGTTGCAGAAGATTTGGGTGATACTTTACATGGCCTTTTTTTTGTGGACAGTTTTTCCATATGAGCTAGTGGCCATAGACAGGACGGTATCAATTACACTAAAAGCAAACCCAAAAAAACACAGAGAAATATTTTTTTTCCCCACTCTGTCAGCTGTAATAATCTTGGCTGTTCTTATAGCATTAGAAAAATATAATGGGTTTGGGTGTTACTTGTAAAAACATGAAGTAAGAAAAAAAAAAATCCTGAAGTGTGATATTTAAGTTGACAGTGTCACCTTAAAGCAAATCCACTCTGGATGACTTTTGCTTTGGGAGTCTCCTTCCACAAACAGATCTTGCCAAGAGCCAGAGTAAACACTGTGTTAATCTTAGATCAGCCTTTAATTTCTCCTACTTCCTTTCCCTTCCTCTTTCCTGTCTATTTCCTTCCAAGACAACAATATTATAGACAATTTAAATCAGACATATCCATAGCCGAACAACAAAATCACCAACAGAGGACAATAAGAATAGCAATAAACACAGCATGGAATTACTTTCCTGTCACACCAGCAATTACCAAAGCAAAGAAAGAACAACCAAGTGTTTTTAACCTGATATTGATCATTTAATTTTTTCATGCCATGTAATATTAAACAGGCTAATGCCACTACAGGGATTGCTGGCAACAATTAAGCACAGCTATGAAAAAGTCAGACACATTGTGGACTGGAGCAAGGGAACTAATTCACTGTGCATGCTGATTGTAATAATTATAGGCAATGGAAATAGTGAAATTAAAGACAGCATTAATACATAGACATGAATTCACCACTTCAGTGAGGTTCCTCTCTGGCCTGGTTCCTCACAGATCTGTGTTCACAAGAGGTGTGCTGCTTACTCAGAACTTCTTCAGGGCCAAGGTACTGGTCAGCAGTTGCCAAAGCCTAACAGAAAATTACAGCTTGAGCATCCTGCCTGGTTTCCAGCTGCTGCTCCACAAGACTATTAACCTCCCATTAGTTTGCATCACATCTGCCAGATGTGGATACTATGAATACAAGTGGACATCTCAAAACCCAGTTGACACCTGTGTTAAGGCAACTGAGTTACCTTTCAGCATTTAGTCCAATGAATAGTTCTCCGTATCCCACTGACCACACTCACAAGACTGACATTGACAGCACTGGCAGTATAGACATCCTGCTCATCTGTAGACACCAAACATATGTCTCTGTTTCCTAAACACTGGTTATTGAAGATTTCCTGCAATAGTCTGCTTGGCCTCCAATTGTGTCTCCAAGATGGACATGTGTCTCCTGTCAATACTGTGCCATATCTGCCAGATACGGATGTCTCGGTTATCTCAGACAGTTTCTATACGTGGGCCCCTGAACTGAACCTCTGGGCATGTTCCAGCCCTCTCCATCCAAATAACTGAGGTGACGTTCCAGTGCAGATCTTAGGGTTATAGCAAGAATAGGGAAGTGTGCTTATGAGAGTAAACTCAGACCTCTGTTTAACTGGCAATATAAATAAAACCACACAGAGACACCATGGCAAGAGAATGAATGCTGAACAGACGCTGCAGGATGAGGCTTTCTTCTCCCTGCTTTCATGGCTGGTGCCATTTTCAGAAGCATTCTTGCTGTAAGAATACCATCAGATACAGAGGGAGCATTGAATCCAAACCATATGTGGGGGCCCTGCACCATGTGATCCCATTTACAGCTCCATTAATTTCAGTTTCTGTTATTTCATGTTGTACCACTTACTTTAGCCTCTCCAGGCAAATTACCATCAAAATCCTAGCCAAATTAGCAAAAGGTTGAGTGTTTCCTCTCCTGATTTTATGTCAAAGAAGGGTGTCCTGATTCAGACAGATAAGAAACTCCACCTCAAACCCTCAGCTACTTCTGCAGGACTTTAAAGAAAGTTTAGAATGTTTGGATGGGTTTGGTATTGCTTCCATTTCCTGAGTGGAGCTAGAATCAGTGACGTCTGCAATATTTCTGGCCATCCCCAAATCATCTATCCACTGACAGGAGGAAGGGAGAGAGAGGACATCAGACAGGCCAGATAATCAACATTCCCATAAGAAGAGTCAAAGAGAAATGGATATGATGAGGAACACACAGTCTAGCATAAGAGCAAACATGGACAGTCTGACCCTGAAATTTTTATTGATCCTTTTACTTTAAAAATGAACCTGTATAAGGTTGTGACAAATGAATATTAAATTCTAAATTTAATTCTCACCCAGGCTATGGGGTGAGAAAATTTAATTTAAAATTTTTTAAAGTCCAGATCAATTCAATTGTTTCATTTTTGTAAATATATCCTTTCATTTTTAATTTAATTACACTTTGTGTGTGTAGAATCTGACATAAATTGAATTTAAAAACAACAGTGTATCATCCACTATTCTGTAGTATAATAATCACAATAAAAGTGAAGTTTACAAATAAGCATATGTTAAGCCACGTGGCTGTTTAAATCAGCAGCCCCCAGCTTTGTGTATCCTCCAGCACTTATTACACTTGTGTTTAACATTAAGGAACCGACAAAATGTAGCTTAGAGGGCCATACTTCATTTAAGAGATATATTTTGATATTTACCAAGCAATGAAAAAAAATCATCAATAAAGCAGATAGGGATGAATTAAAAATAATATTAAAATAGATAAAACAGAACAAGGTTTCTGGATTGATGATTTAAAATATGTTCACATTTATATGACCTTATTTGAAAACAATCCATTTTGAAAATAACCTAGATTGGCTCAATCGCAATTTTCTTAATCACTCTCGCTGCCTCATTTTGAGTTGCAAATTCTCTTGTCACTCTTGAAAGTCTCTACAACCCATCATTCTCAGTCTATCTCTTGGAGAAAATCATCTCCACCCGGTGTGGCACTTCAGGAAATAAGGCTCCGTATATTTTCCTCACAGGCAAAAATTTCAATTATTTCTCACTCCAAATTCAGCCTTTCTACACAGTGAAAGTTTGGAAGAGTCTCCAGCAACACTTGTTGCTGCCATGGTCCCCTCGCATTTTGTCTAGGGGAAAATGAGTCTCAAAACAGATTCACCTGAGATTATCCATATTTTCTTGAAGAACAGACATCTACCATCCACTTAAAGCTTACCATTATTTAACTGTTGCTTTATGCAAGCAAATTCACTGAATATAATCCCGTATCTGATCTTTCCCTGTCTTGAACATGATAAAAGAGGTCCTTGGAAAGGACTTGTCTTATTGCCACCTCAACCCTGCAAGGATCCTGGACTTCTTCCAGTTCAGCATCTAGTGACACGTAAAATACAAACAGCACTAGTGACATTGATGAATGGTCTCTTCTTGGCTGTTGACTGCTTCCACACTGCTGGATATCTCTACAGTGTTTGATTGCATGAACTGCAAAATCCTTTTGTCCACATTAAGGATGTTTGGTCAGCATTACCAGATACAAATAACAATCTCTAAAGAGGAAACTGATAAACTTGCACCCAAAATAAGCAGGCACTATGTGGAGAAAACCCATTCATTGAATGAACTCACCGTTCTCCCAGGAGTAAGGCAAGTTGTAGAATTATTTAAACTCAATTAATGACTAAAAAAAGATCTTAATAGATACTTTTGGCAGTTACCGTACAGCTTACTTGTTATGTAACTGAAATTGCACAAGCAATTAAAGGGCAATTATAATCAGCGAGTGAGAGAGTTGTGGAAAAAATGAGATCTGAAAAGACAGAAAGGCTGTGGATTATTCACTGTATCTTAAATAGCTGCTCATCTCAATGGGCTCCGCTAGCCAGAGATAACCAGAATTGCAGCACAGCACTAGGCAAGAAGAGAGACCATCATCTTGCAAGCTCAGTTTTAAGGATGCAAATATATAGGGATTCAATGTTGCAAACAGATGAGGTGTGAGCAATGCTCCAAGGATTTTGGTCCACAAAACACCAGCTGCTGTTCCAAAGTTACTTTTCCTCTGTTTCCAAACGAAGTTGTCCCGTGCATACCAGACCTGCCTGCACCGGCTGTGCGTTTGGCAGTGCCATGACAGCAACACCACAGTCCCCCCCAGCAGAGAGGCAGATGTCCAGGGTCTGGAAGGGTCTGGAAATGTATAGGGACCCATGCATATAGGTCCCCTCAAACACCAGGCTGAGGGGGCAGGGAAGGCATTCCTGTGGGAAGTGGTCAAAATTAGAGCAGGGGAAGGAATCTGAGCTTGTGTCGATACTGTTTTCCCATACCCTGAGCAGCCCCTGCCCAGCTCATGTTACAGGCACTGTTTCTGCATAGCTTGAGGCAGCCGTTTTAAGAAAAACTCAAGCAAAGTTTAAGGAAGACAGACAGAAAAAAGGTATACGTGCACATGCATGTGTTTTTCCCCAGGGATGTTGCCAACAAATGGTGCTGATAAAGTCTGTCGCTTACACAGAGGGGCTCAATCCTTCCCTGCATGCCCCTCCAGAAAGAAAAAGTAAAATATGCCTGCAAAGCCACAGAAAGCAACAACAACAACAGTAACAAACATACTAATGCATCAGGGCCTTCTTCTGCACTTCAGTCTCTAAGAATCTGAATTGCCTGTAAAAACCCTTCGGTGAATTCTGCATGAAGATTTCCAGATGAATTACCCCAGTTAAAATCTGAAAGGACTAAGACTGAAAATATATATATATATAAAAAAGATATTTAACCTTATCTTCAAAACTGCCTGTTTCATTTGATCCTGGATGCCTGAGCAGACGAGCTAGGTATTTTTTTCTCCTTCTAGGCTTGGATCAGTC